>MDKI01097950.1:0-34114 GCA_005239505.1 Nicotiana paniculata
ATTCTTAGCTCTATAGTTAATCATGCTTCCTTCGTTGTTAAATCCTGTTACTACTATAGGTGTCGGGTGTGTATCGGATAGGCTTCGGGTCAATTTTCCCTCTTTTTACACTGTTGATGCTGTTTTATGGTTTCCTTCTATGCGATCGCATAGTAGTAGTCGCGATCGCATTGTGTTGCCTTGCCCCGCCCACTTTTCTTCATAGCGTTCTCTATAATCGGTCCGTGATCGCATAGCTCTAGAAATTTTATTATTCGCGTTCGCATTCGTCCTTCGCGGTTGTACAGTAGAGAGACTGGCTCGAGCCATAACCTCTTCCTTCTATGTGATCGCGAACTATGCCTCGCGTTCGCGTATTGCAATTTCACCAACGGCCATCCTTCCTTCTATGTGATCGCAATTCAATAATATCTGGGCAGAATATAAGTTTTCAAAATCGGGGGTTTCACCATTTTTATCATATTTTGACCTCTAGAGCTCGGATCTTGGCGATTTTTTATGGGGTTTTCACACAATTCGAATGGGTAAGTGTTCTTCAAATAGAATTAAACATATTCCATGAATTTGTCCTTGTTTTTATCATATAATTTTTGTTTTGAGTTGGTGAAATCGTGGGTTTTGAAAGAAAATTCCTAAATCGAAAAATCATGATTAGAGGGACCAACTGATATTGTAATTTGATAAATTTTGTGTGGTTGAACTCGTATTGGAATGGTAATCGAATTTTGTAAAATTTGTCGAGTTCCAAGGTGCGGGCCCGGGGGTCGACTTTTGGGTCGATTTTTATGTTTTTGTAAAGATTGAAACTTTATTATAAAGAATAGTTCCTTAAGAGTTTTATGTGCGTTTTGAAGTTGTTCTAGTTGATTTTGAGCCGTCCGGAAGTGGTTCGCCCGAAAAGTCCATTTTAGAGTACCGGGTTGTCGTCTTTGAGGTAAGTATCTCGCGTAACCTTGTGTGGGGGAACTACCCCTTAGGATTGGGTCTTCTATGTTGATTGTAGCCTGTGTATGCGAGGTGACGAGTGCGTACTCGGAATTATTTGCAAATAGGTTGGCCTTTTAGGATTCTTAGGTCCTTATATTCCCTGTGTATGAAGTTGTATGAAGTTGTATGAAGTTGTATTTGTTATATCTGAGTTCCGATTGCTAGTTCATCTCTTTCTACTTAAATTAGAAGTTACTTGCTTAATTTCCCTTTGTTGCTTATTTGATCTTAATTGACTTAACTGAAGACTTTACCTTTTCTACCGTCGTGCTATATCTTCCTTCATAAACTGCCTATTTGTTTAGAATTAGCATAATCTCGCCCTATAATTGTTTATTGGAGTATTATATGTTGGTGTCAAGCATGATCATGGGACGTATATTGTGATTGATATGATCTTTCATTAAGAACTACTTAGGCCTAACTTGATGAATATACATGTTGATGGTATTTTCTTAGCATTTCCTATTGCGAAGCATTGGTTCAAGTTGGGATTTATTTCGTGAAGCTAATTAATTAAGCAATATTGGTTATAGTTATTTCCCTTGCCATGATGATATTGTTTCCATTGTTGACTCCCTTGCCGGGACAGTATGTTTTCTATTATTGTTCATGTTGTTGATGATATTGTTTCCATTGTTGACTCCCTTGCCGGGACAGTATGTTTTCTATTATTGTTCATGTTGTTGATGATATTGTTTCCATTGTTGACTCCCTTGTCGGGACATTATGGTTTCTATTATTGTTTAAGCTGTTGATGATATTGTTTCCATCGTTGACTCCCTGTCGGGACATTATGGTTTCTATTATTGTTCATGCTGTTGATGATATTGTTTCCATTGTTGACTCCCTTGTCGTGATAGTATGGTTTCTATTATTGTTTTATGCTTTTGATTTCCTTGTCTGAATGCAATCATTTCATTTGTTTGGGTGAGGAAGAGTGTAAAGCACGAAGGGTGATGCCGTGCCATTTGTCTATACTCATTATCATGTGAAGAAAGAGAGTAAAGCACGAAGGTTGATGTCGTGCCATATTATTGAAATTAAAAGCACGAAAGGTGATTCCGTGCCATATTATTGAGAGTAAAAGCACGAAGGTTGATGCCGCGCCATATTACCAAAATTAAAAGCACGAAGGGTGATGCCGTGCCATATTATTGAGAGTAAAAGAATGAAGGGTGATGTTGTGCGTGATATTGTGATTGATTGCTAATGCACGAAGGGTGATTCCGTGCCATATTATTGTGAATTCATGGCACGGAGGGTGTTTCCATGCAGGTGAGGACAAGGGACATGCATTATGATGTGATATTTGTCTCCCGTGTATACATTGTGCCTTTACTTCGAGCTGCTATTGTTGTACTTACATATTTGGTGTGACTTATTATTATTTTTATGTAGTTGAATTTTATCTCAATTGTTGTTACATTGTCCATATCTTTTACTTGCTTAATTTGCTTAATTTACGTGTTGTAACTTTCAATTACTATGGAAAGGACAGGAGTAAAAGCACGAAGGGTGATGCCGTGCACATGTTCTATCAGAAATATAAGTTGGAAATACATTTATTGGGAAAGTATATTTTAAAAATGCTTATCTTGAAGAAATTACATCTAAAGACTTTCCTTTTGTAAAGCATATATACGTATTCGGAGGAGGTACATTTCAAAAGAAGTTTCCTATTTTGAAACGAACATATTTAAGGTCTTTAATATAAACTGATGGGTAAAAGGTTGTATTCGAAGGTTTGATTAAATTATTGGAGTTGTTGGCTAAGATCAGAGGTGGAGATTATCGCAGTGATGAGTTATTACTTGTTCTTACTGTATTGTGGGTTTCAATTTTTTGTTGTGTTCCCGTCCATTTTTTCGTGTAATATTATGATATTCCATCGAGTTATTATTGTTTTTCCTCCCGCATTGCATTGTTATGTAGTTAATTATATTGTGTAACCCTTGTACGGATATCATATTCCATCATTTTCTATATTTATTCCTATTTGTTTTATTAGACCAGCGGGTGTCTTGACTATTCCTCGTCACTACTTCACTGAGGTTAGCCTTGATATTTATTGGGCACCGCTATGGTGTGCTCATACTACACTTCTGCACATTTTTGTGCAGATTCCAAGTTTTGCATAGCCGGCTGATCGATAGTTCGCAGGGCGGTTACTGTTGTGGAGACTCAAGGTAAAACCGCTCCAGCGCTCGCGGGTTTTAGAGTCACTATCTTATTTTGCTTATGCACTGTTGTAATTGTTGCAGAACAATGGTATTTAAGAATTATAGTGTAAGTTTTTTAAAGATTATGACTTGTACTTACTGGGTTTTGGAATGATGTGTAAGGTGTAGAGACTTATTCCAGAAAAACGCTTAAATGATTCTTGTATTGTGATTGATGTTTACTAATGATAGCCTTAACTAGTCCTTAAGACTAGGTGTCGTCCCGATACCCAACGGAGGGGAAATTGGGTCGTGACAAGTTGGTATCAGAGCTCTATGTTCATAGGTGCGACGAGTCATAAGCGAGTTTGGTAGAGTCTTGCGGAACGGTACGGAGACGTCTGTACTTATCTTCGAGAGGCTACGGGACTATTAGGACAATTTCACTTCCTTCATTCCTATCGTGATTGTTCATTGATCTTGAAGTTTGAAATTACCGTTCCATTTTCTCATTGATGGTGAGGACACGATATGCGACTCCTGATAATATTACCCCGAAACGGATGTCGCTAGGGGCAGAGGCAGAGATCGACGAGGAGCACAGAGCGCAGTTAAGATGCCTACCAGAGCAGCCATTGAGGCGTCGCCAGTAATTCCAATTGGGGGACAGGTACTAGAGGTTCCTGTTGCTACCCCGGACGTCAGGAGATCTGGGCGCAGGTTTTGAGTATAATTGGTACATTGACTCAGGCGGGTTTGATTCTAGTGCACCAACTACTTTACAAATCAGAGGAGGAGTTCATAATCCCGCCATCTACACTCCAGAGCAGCGAGATCATGTTGGTCAGGTTCCATGTGTCATGGCAGCACAACATGTGGTTTCAGTTCAGCTGTGGTTAGGGCAGCAACATCGGAGTAAGAACAACTTAAACTTGAGAGGTATAGGGAGTACCACCCTCCTATCTTCTAGTAGATGGGTGACAGATGGTGCCTAGGATTTCTTGGAGTAGTGTCACAAAGTTCTTCGTACTATGGGTATTATGGGGACAAGCGAGGTTGTTTATGTCATGTCTCAGCATATGGGTTGGGGTAGCCCGGCCGAGTCAGCTTCACTTGCATGGATTCAGGTTTCAGAGATGTTTGGGGGGAGTTTTCACTCCAGTCCCTCCGAGATGCATGACGCGCAGAGTTTGAGCATTTGCATCAGGCCACTATGTCAGTATTAGAGCACGCCATCAGATTCAGTGAGTTGGCCAATTATGTACATCACTTGGTTTCTTTAGTTAGGAGGCGAGCCCATAGATTCATTTGAGGTACTCAGGCATGATATTCAGTTCAGCAGGACTCGAGAGTTAGAGTCGGATGCCTCGTTTCAGCAGGTAGTACAGATCGCTCACCGGTTAGAGATCATATAGGACCGGGAGCGAGAGGATAGACAATTTCAGGAGAGAGAGTGCAGGGAGACCTCGTAGGCCAGAGAGATCTATTGGTCCTTATTATGGAGGAAGGGTACGACTCGGTAGAGGTTTTGTGGGTAAGCTGGTTTAGTTTGCATTACCAGTTTCGCATGGGGTTTCAGGTACTCATCGGTCTCAGAGTACTCATATTGCACAGTTTACACAGCCACGTCAGCAGAGTGGTTTTTTTGAGTATGGAGATACCAGTAACAGGGTGAGAGGTTATTCCAGGATCCAGACAGGTGTGTCACAACAGAGGTATTCGGGTGAGTAGAGGGCGCCCAAGAGGGGGAGGCCTGGCCCATTGATTTGTTTCATATAGTAGGTTGAAGGCCGTTGTGCAAGATATTATCATACAGGTAGATTTTGATGTGTTACAGAGGGGCACCATTTGTATTTCATTATAGTTCTGCTGGTCGGGACGAGTTTCCCTTATTTGTCGCTTTAATGATAAGTGAGTTTCATGCTTTGCACTCTATTTTTCATGCTTGCTCATGTTGGGAGATTCTATGAGTGGTAACCTGTGTCTATCATTATTTTATTCATCATTTAGAATGGTGAGACTAGAAGTGAGTCCTTGTTGTTCATCATGGTAGGCTTATTGTGATTTTTCCTAAGTTTTCTATTTACGAGCTGTGATGTGATACTCTATCGAGATGTGAGTTCAGTGAGCGTTATGATTTTATCAGCCGAGATAAGTTAGTGGGGAATTTCAATTGGTATGGTATATTTTCGGTATGCGATTTAGAGTTGAGGGCGAGGTCCTCGTGATATTTGTGATTCGATATGTTTCAACCAGGCTGAGTACCGCGGTGGAAATTTTATCAGGATGGGATCCTTGTGATTTGTTCATATGCTTTGCTTCTTCCTTGTTGTATCGCTTTTTCAAAGTCAGTATTGATAGAGAGTCGTGCCTATGGGCTTGTTTGATAGTTCCTTTATATGTTTCCATATTCAGTCATTTCGTTGTGTCCTTCTTTAGTTTAACTTGCGGGATGTGTGTTGTCACGACCCAAATTCCCCTCCGTTGGGCATCGTGATGGCACCTAGTCTTAGGGACTAGGTAAGCCTAACATTTCCACTGAAAAAAAACAATAATAAAGGAATTTTAAAAATTTTGAAATAGAATTCTTGAAAGAGTTTACAATTTCCCAAAACCCTGTAAGTACAAGTCATAAGCTCTACGAAATCTTTCTCTCAAATCTAAGTACAACTGTCTCGGAATAAGTAAGTACAGTTGAATAGAAATAAAACAGGAAGGTGACTCGGAAGCCTACGAACGCAGCAGTAGGTTACCTTGAGTCTCCTCGGCAACGATATGCGGAGCTACCAACAACCATAAACTGAAACTGCACAAAAAATGTGCAGAAGTGTAGTATGAGCACACCACATCGGTGCCCAGTAAGTATCAAGACTAACCTCGGTGAAGTAGTGACGAGGACTAGTCAAGACACCACCGGTCTAAAAAGTGAAAAAGGCACAGATGTAAACGACCAAAACAAATGTCCATCTAACGATTTCTCAAAGTAATTAACGATATGATCGAATAATAGGAAAGGAAATTCAGTAATCACAATCAACGGACAACATAATAGAAATACTCAAAGAGAATGGAAAGAATGCAATCCAAATGGCGGGAAATTCAACCCAAAAAAAAACACTAGCAACTCAACACTTGTCACGACCTGAAATCCCACCTTCGGGTCGTGATGGCATCTAACGTTGAACCCGCTAGAAAAGCCAACGTGTACAGTTAAACTAACATGATAATACCAAATTAACAGAATAAACTAAAACAGTTCACAATTTTTAACAGCGGAAATAGATAAAGTGTCAAAGCTAAGTAAGGATAACACAATACAACGTTGCAATAACTCCCCAAACCCTGGAGTTACAAACTCACGAACTGTCTATAGGAGTTCTAAATACAAAGTCTGAGAGGAAATACATGACTTCCTCTGAAAACTAGACAAAAGACAAGACATAAATAAATAAATAGGGATAGGAGAGACGCACGGGCTCACGACCGCTAGCGTGTATACCGTGAAGCCTCTAGGGTGGACTGAAGGAGACTCCCTCAACGATATCAATTGGGTCCGGGTGCGGGATCTGTACAACAATAAGATGTGCAGTGTAGCATCAGTACAACCGACCCCATGTACTGAGTAAGTGCCGAGCCTAACCTCGGCTGAAGTAATGACGAGGCTAGACTTGAAAACAAATGTCAACATGTCCTATTCTACAACATATATCGTGGAAAAATAAAGCAAGAGATAAATAGATATGTAGGGGGATACGTGAGCAGACAACGGGGTACGAAGTGAGACAGAGCAGTTAATTAAGTACATAGGAACACACAAGAAGGCAATTTATCAGAAATATGCTAATGAAACAAATATAATGCTAGAAATGTAATAAATGGCACGACATCACCCTTCGTGCTTTTACTCTCTTCCTTACAATGCAATGTACAATGTAAGATAACATGAATCATGGCACGACATCACCCTTCGTGCTTTTACTCTCTTCCCCATGATGCAATGTATCATGTATTGCAATGTAAATCATGGCACGGCATCAACCTTCGTGCTTTTCAATATAAATCATGGCACGACATCAACCTTCGTTCTTTTAAATATAAATCATGGCACGGCATCACCCTTTGTGCTTTTACTCTCTTGCTCACTATGCAATATATGATGTAATCAATGTAAATCATGGCACGACATCACCCTTCGTGCTTTTACTCTCTTCCTCACTATGAAATATATGATGTGATAAATGTAAATCATGGCACGGCAACACCATTCGTGCTTTTACTCTCTTCCTCACTATGCAATATATGATGTGATCAATGTAAATCATGGCACGACATCACCCTTCGTTCTTTACACTCTTCCTCACCAATGCAATGACAATTATCAAAATGTCAAGGAATGCAGCATAGTGGAATCACAAATCATAATCACTCGACAAGGGGAAAATACCAGTCATTATCATAACAAATTGCCCGGCAAGGGTCTCAGCTATAACCAACATTTTCAAATATATCCTTTAGAGTTGGGAACTCAATAGGACCATTACATCACAAGTTCATCAAAAAAGGACTCACGAGCATGCTTGACACACAATGCATAGGTACTCGTCACCTCACCTATGCATTGGACATGATTAACACTTAGCACCTAGCATATGATACCTATTCCCTTTAGACACTTACCTCGGGTCCAAAAATAGCAATCAAGCCTCTAACACCGCCTTTCCTTTTGAATTCTACTACAGAACAACAATATCTAGACATAATTAACTTAAGTATATCAATAATGACTCAATAAATCGATCCCATAGCCTAATTATCCATTTCCTAGCATTCTTCCAAAAATACCAAAATTTGACCCCGGGCCCACTTGGTCCAAACACGAGGCTCGGACCAAAACTCGATCACCCATACCCCTACGAGTCCAAATATATAATTTGTTTTGAAATCCGACCCCTAATTGAGGTTGAATTATCCAAAATTCCAAAACCCCTAATTTCTACTTTGATTTCATGATTTTAGGCCTAGATTCTAGGGTGAAATCTTGTAAAAATAAGTTAAGGAGTAAAGAAAATGAGTTAGAAATCACTTACTAATGTTTTGGAAAAGAAAGAGTGTTTGGAATATCGCCTCTTATGTTTTTAGGGCTTTGAAAAATGAAAATAACTGAAATTCCCGTCTATTTATACCCCCCTCAGGTCCCCCACCGTGGTCATCGAAAAATGGACTGCGGCCGCGCTAGGAAAGACCAAGAAAAGTTGAAGAAAACCAAGAAAAATGACTGCAGTGACATGCTTTAGTATTTTGGCCATAACTTTTTCTACAGATGTCCAAATTACGATTTACCTTTCTGGAAACTAGACACGAAGGGCTACAACTTTCATTTTTGAATAATATCAAAATTCCTTGTAGATCAAAAGATATAGGCCTCCGAAGTCTGACCACTGGCCAAGATCCTCCATCACGGACCGCGAAAAAAGGACCGCGGCCGCGAAGCCCTCCGCGCGGTCCGCAAAGGACCACAGACCTCGGTGGTAGGTTCAGAGATCTGAGTTCTGTGACCTCCAACAGCTATATTTTAAGCCTAAAGACCTTCCAGAACCTACCCGAAACTCACCCGAGCCCTCGGAACCTCAAACCCAATGTACACACGACCTAAAAATCATCCTACGGACTTATTCGAGTAATGAAACCACCAAAATAACATCAAATATGATGAATTAAACTCAAAAATCTATAGAATTTTCTCAAACTTCATAAACTATCAAATTTTCCATTTTTTGATCCGAAACACGTCAAACCAAGTCCGTTTTACACCAAATTTTACAGATAGCTCATATAACACATATTAAACCTGTTCCAGGTTCCGAAACCATAATAAGGGCACGGTAACACAGGTTTCACATCAAAATTCATTTTCAAAAGTCTTTAGTATTTTCAAAAAACAGTTTTCTTTAAAAATTCATTTCTCGGACTTGGGACTCCGAAATTCGATTCCGAGCATACGCCCCAGTCTCATATTTACCTAAGGACCCTACGGGACAGTCAAATCATGGGTCCGGGTCCGTTTACCAAAAATGTTGACCAAAGTCAACTTTAATCAATTAATAATTACAAATTTCAACTTTTCATCAAGTTTTCACATAAAATCTTCCCGGCTACACGACCGGGATGCACACGCATATCGAGGTGACATTAACGGAGTCTTTCGGGTCCTCAGAACACATATTTAGATAAATTAACATAGGATGACCTTTTGGGTCATCACAATCTCCACTTCTAAAACAACCCTTCGTCCTCGAACGGACATAGAAAGGTACCTGAGTCTGAGAAAAGATGGGGATAACAGATCCTCATATCGGATTTGGACTCCCAAATTGCTGCCTCGGCAGGCTGACCTCTCCATTGAACACGAACCGAAGGATAACTCTTTGATCTCAATTGAAGAACCTGCCTAGCTAATACGGCTACCGGCTCCTCCTCATAAGTCAAATCCTTGTCCAAATGGACACCGCTGAAGTCAAGAACATGAGATGGATCTGCAGTATACCTCTGGAGCATAGGTACATGAAACACCAGGTGCACGGCCGACAAACTAGGTGGCAAGGCAAGTCTGTAGGCCACCTCTCCTACCTTGCCCAGAATCTCAAATGGACCAATGTACCTAGGGCTCAACCCTCTCTTCTTTCCGAATCTCATCACGCCCTTCATGGGCGGCACCCAAAGAAATACCCGGTCGCCTATCATAAATGCCAAATATCGAACTATATGATCCGCATAAATCTTCTGCTTGGACTGAGCTGTACGAAGTCTATCATGAATGATCTTCACCTTGTCCAAGACATCATGGACTAGCTCAGAACCCAACAATCTAGCCTCTCCCGGCTCAAACCATCCGACTGGAGACCGACATTGTCTATCATATAACGCCTCATACGGAGCCATCTGAATGCTCGACTGATATCTGTTGTTGTAAGCAAACTCAGCTAAAGGCAAGAACTAGTCCCATGAACCACCAAAATCAATAACACATGCCCGCAACATATCTTCCAAAATCTGAATGGTACGCTCGGACTATCTGTCCGTCTGAGGATGAAATGTTGTGCTCAAATCAATTTGTGACTGACTCTCGCTGAAATACTCTCCAGAAATGGGAGGTAAACTGAGTACCTCGGTATGATTTAATGGATATGGGCACACCATGTAATCTAACAATCTCTCTCATGTAAATTCTTTGCCAAATTCTCTGCTGAATATGACACTGATACCGGAATGAAGTGCGCTGGCTTGGTCAGCCTATCCACAACAACCTAAACCGCATCAACCATCCTCTAAGTCCATGGGAGCCCAACTACAAAGTCCATGGTGATACGCTCCCACTTTCGCTCAGGAAGCTGAATCTTCTACATCAACCCACCGGGTCTCTGATGCTCGTACTTCACCTTCTGACAGTTCAAGCACAGAGGTACATAAGCTAAAATATCCTTCTTCATTCTACGCCACAAATAATGCTTCCTCAAGTCATGGTACATCTTTGCAGCGCCCGATGAATGGAATACCAAGAACTATGGGCCTCCTGAAGTATCAACTCACGAATGTCATCAATATCGGGCACACAAATATGGCACTACATTCTCAGAACTCCCTCATCATCCACTGTGACCTGCTTGGCACCTCCATGCCGAACCACATCTCTTAGAGTGCATAAGTAACGATCATCATGTTGCCTGGCCCGAATATGATCATACAATGAAGAACGGGCCACAGTATGGGCCAACACACTGCCAGTCCCAGACACCTCCAATCTCACAAATCGGTTGGCTAAGGCCTGAACATCCAACGCAAGAGGTTGCTCCCTGACTGATAAATAAGCTAGACTGCCCATACTGACTGACTTCCGGCTCAAATCATCAACCACCACATTGGTCTTTCCCGGATGATAAAGAATGGTCATATCATAATCCTTCAGCAACTCTAACCATCACCTCTGCCTCATGTTCAACTCCTTCTTTCTGAACAGATACTGCAAGCTTTTATGGTACGTGAACACCTCACATGGCACTCCGTAAAGATAGTGCCTCCAAATCTTCAAAGCGTGAACAATGGCTGCAAGGTCCAAATGATGAACTGGATAGTTTTTCTCATGAATCTTCAACTGACGTGAAGCATAGGTTATAACCTTATCGTCCTGCATCAACACTGCACCAAGCCCAACCCGTGAATCATAACAATACACAGTATACGGTCCTGAACATGAGGGAAACACTAACACTGGTGCCGGGGTCAAGGCTGTCTTGAGCTTCTGACAGCTCGCCTCACACTCATCAGATCACCTGAACTGAGTACTCTTCTGGGTCAACCTTGACATCGGGGCTACGATAGATGAAAATCTCTCCACAAATCGGCGATAATACCCTGCTAAACACAAGAAGCTCCGAATATCTGTAGCTGAAGTGGGCCTGGGACAATCTCTAACTGCTGAAATCTTCTTGGGATCCACTTGAATACCCTCGGATGAAGCCACATGGCCTAAAAATGCAACTAAACCCAACCAAAACTTACACTTGGAGAATTTGGCATACAACTGACTATCCCTTAGATTCTGGAGGACGACTCTATGGTGCTGCTCATGCTCTTATCGGCTACGAGAGCATATCAAAATATCATCAATTAAAACAATAATGAACGAGTCCAAATAAGGCCTGAACTCTCTGTTCATCAACTCCATAAAAATAGCCGGGGCATTTGTCAATCCAAATGACATCACCAAGAACTCATAATGCCCATAACGAGTGTGAAAGGCTGTCTTAGGGACACCAGACGCCCAAATCTTCATATGATGGTATCCAGATCTCAGATCAATCTTAGAGAACACTGTATCACCCTGAAGATGGTCTAATAAATCGTCAATCCTCGGCAAATGACACTTATTCTTAATAGTAACCTTGTTCAATTGCCGATAGTCAATACACATCTTCATTGAGCCATCTTTCTTCTTAACAAACAACTCCGGAGCACCCCAAGGAGAAACACTAGGCCTAGCGAAGTCTTTACCCAACACATCATGTAGCTGCTCCTCCAATTCCTTCACAATACTGATATCGAGATACGATGCTTGAAGACATCATAATTACCCTAAATAACGTGCCTCATCTGACGCCACCTGGAGCGGGCACCTACCTTGTAAGTTAAGGCTCCATAATTAAAGCACGAATTTAGCACATTACGCACAGATGGTTAATTAGTTTATTTATTTATTAATTAATATTATTATTATTAATCCTATTTTTATACCTAAGTCTTTAACAAGCATGACTTCCTACCAGTACTTATGGTAAAAAGAAACAAAATTTAATTCACAAGGGAGAATTTAAATACAAGAATTTCCATCACAAGGATCTCATCCTTACATAACTTCCACCGCGGCTCGAGGTCCGGTCTAAATATACCAAATCATTTTAACACGCGAGGATCTCGTCCTCGATTCTGAATCACAAGTAATATGCATATCGTGCCACTCGAAACATTCCATTTCCTTCATTTAAATATTTTTCGTTAAGAAAAATTTCAACACGTAATGGTAAACACAGTTATTCCCATATAATTTCTCAATACAAGTATTCACATAAGCAGATTTTTGAGTTACGAAGCTCACCCGCAAGAGGAGCATATTAGAAGAATTTTATTAGATAAGCATAACCGAATTAAGTTCAGAAAATCATCACTTTATAATAATTAGAGATTGTTCTTTTAATGAAATCATTTAATATAACAACCTCATCCATACCATAGAAAATGTATCAATAGACTGGGTCTCTACCTCTAGGAATCTAACCTCCACTTCCGACATTCCGACTCCTATTTCCTCAGGTGGTTATGTAGTTGCGTTGTAGCTGAAAGGGGGCACGTAGCCTGAGTGCTTTAATGAAATTTGACTCTCCTAAGTCTATGGCAATTTCTACCACTAGCCGACATAAAGTATCATCCTGCCCTGAGTCTTCCAAAATTTACAATCATTTTTGAATCCTTTAATGAGTCTGGGGACTCGCCCTCTGGCTATACAAACCAACGTAGGAGGATGACGAGTTAACTTATCAAACATGATGGCATATTCTGATACCGTCGAATCACCTGACGCAGCCGTGACTTCAACGCTGAGTAGACTTTTGTAGACTTCAAGTTGTTTGAATAACTCCTCTGGTACTGAGGTATAGCGTTATCAAGGAGGTAGACATACCGAAATTCCTAGCTTTATCTCTTGCAAAAATCCCCGACCTTATACATTCCAAGCCACAACTGGTATGACACGCGGCCTCGCAATCTATTCCTTGACAGTGGACTCCCCCCACGTGGCAAGAAATCATAGGTCACAATACCTGATAATCTACGATGTTAAACTTCACAGATCATATAAATCAACCCCGCTGCTTTACACTTATTCCCATGGTGTGCAATACTTCATGGAAGCGGTCAAGAAAATCATCTGGGTCTTCAAAAGATATACCACTGAAATGGAGTGGAACTTGTTTGGTAACTTGTCCAGCCTCAATAAACAGACTAGAGCATCTTGTAACCATGGAGTAGCTATAAATCCTTCCGGAATCTGAACTAGTTCAACATATACTGACCGAGCTAGAACCTCCGCATCTAGATCCATTTGAGACTGTACAATAAGTGCTGATGTTCGAGCTTTAGACTGCGCTCTGCTTCTGTCTCTTCCCTTGATCGTAGCTGTCACTGGGGCTTCCTCTCTTGTATAGTCATAGACGCTTCACGTGTTGTCGAAATTAGTGAGAGGACAAAGAGTGGGCAATTTCAATCATAAATGATAGAATAAATTCGCACGATGGAGATAAAGAAATGTGGAGTGATTCCTAACTTTACAGCCTATGGGGGATAAATACAGACGTCTCCGTACCGATCCCTCAAACTCTACCAAGTTTGTTCGTGAGTTGTGAAACCTAAGCAACCTAGAGCTCTGATACCAACTTGTCACGACCCGAAATCCCACATTCGGGCCGTGATGGCATCTAACATTGAACCCGCTAACAAGCCAATCTGTATAGTTAAACTAACATGATAACACAGAATTAACAGAATAAACTAAAAATAGTTCATAATTTTTAACAGCGGAAATAGATAAAGTGTCAAAGCTAAGTAAGGATAACATAATACAACGCTGCAATAATTCCCCAAAACATGGAGTCACAAACTCACGAACTATCTATAGGAGTGCTAACTACAAAGTCTGAGAGGAAATACATGGCTGTCTCTGAAAAATAGAGGAAAGACAAGACAGAAATAAAGAACTAGGGATATGAGAGATGCCAAGGCCCGCGAACGCCAGTGGGTATACCTTGAAGCCTCTGGGTGGACTGAAGGAGACTCCCTCAACGCTGTCCACTAGGTCCGGGTGCGGGATCTGCACAACAATAAGATGTGCAGTGAATCATCAATACAACCGACCCATGTATTGAGTAAGTGCCGAGCCTAACCTCGGCCGAAGTTTTGACGAAGCTAGACTTGACAACAAATGTTAACATGTCCTATTCTACAACATATATCGTGGAAAATAAATCAAGATATAAACATATATGTAGGGGGATACAGGAGCAGACAATGGGGTAACAAGTGAGATAGAGCAGTTTTAATTAAGTACATAGGACCATAAAAGAAGGCAATTTATTAGAAATATGTTAATGAAACAAATATAATGCCAGAAATGTAATAAATGGCACGACATCACCGTTCGTGGTTTTACTATCTTCCTCAAAATGCAATGTACGATGTAAGCTAACATGAATCATGGCACGACATCACCCTTCGTGATTTTACTCTCTTCCTCACGATGCAATGTATCATGTATGGCAATGTAAATCATGGCACGTCATCACCCTTCGTGCTTTTACTCTCTTCCTCACTATGCAATATATGATGTGAGCAATGTAAATCATGGCACGACATCACCCTTCATTATTTACACTCTTCCTCACCAATGCAATGACAATTATCAAAATGTCAAGGAATGCAGCATAGTTGAATCACAAATCATAATCACCCGACAAGGGGAAAATATCAGTAATTATCATAACAAATTGCCCGGCAAGGGTCTCAGCTATAACCAACCTTTTCAAATATATCCTTTACAGTTGGGTCCTCAATAGGAACATCACATCACAAGTTCATCAACGAGGATTTTCAACACAATCAACTTCCAAGTAGAGATAAATTCATAATATAATGGATATGGAAGTAAGGACAAGAATTTCATCAAAAATGGACTCACGAGCATGCTTGACTCACAATGCATAGGTACTCATCACCTCACCTATGCATTGGACATGATTAACACTTAGCACCTAGCATACGATACCTATTCCCTTTACCAAAGTTAAGCAAGACACTTATCTCGGGTCCAAAAATAGCAATCAAGCCTCTAACACCGCCTTTCCTTTTGAATTCACCTCCGGAACAACAATATCTAGACATAATTAACTTAAGTATATCAATAATGACTCAATAAATCAATCCCATAGCTTAATTATCCATTTCCTAGCATTCTTCCAAAAATACCAAAATTCGACCCCGGGCCCGCTTGGCCCAAACACGAGGCTCGGACCAAAACCCGATCACCCATACCCCTACGAGTCAAATATATAATTTTTTTTGAAATCCGACCCAAATTGAGGTTGAATTACCCAAAACCCCTAATTTCTACTTTGATTTCATGATTTTAGGCCTAGAGTCTAGGGTGAAATCTTGTAAAAAGAAGTTAAGGAGTAAAGAAAATGAGTTAGAAATCACTTACCAATGTTTTGGAGAAGAAAGAGTGTTTGGAATATCGCCTCTTATGTTTTCAGGGCTTTTAAAAATGAAAATAACTGAAATTCCCATCTTTATATCCCCCTCAGGTCCCCCACCGTGGTTAGCAAAAAATGGACTGCGGCCGCGCTAGCAAAGACCAAGAAAAGTTGAAGAAAACCAAGAAAAATGACTGCAGTGACATGCTTTAGTATTTTGGCCATAACTTTCTCTATAGATGTCCAAATTATGATTTACCTTTCTGGAAACTAGACACAAAGGGCTACAACTTTCATTTTTGAATAATATCAAAATTCCTTGTAGATCAAAAGATATAGGCCTCTGAAGTCGGACCAGTGGCCCAGATCCTCCACCACGGAGCGCGAAAAAAGGACTACAAATCCGACCCCAAATTGAGGTTGAATTATCCAAAATTCCAAAACCCTAATTTCTACTTTGATTTCATGATTTTAGGCCTAGATTCTAGGGTGAAATCTTGTAAAAAGAAGTTAAGGAGTAAAGAAAATGAGTTAGAAATCACTTACTAATGTTTTGGAGAAGAAAGAGTGTTTGGAAAATCGCCTCTTATGTTATTAGGGCTTTGAAAAATGAAAATAACTGAAATTCCCATCTATTTATATCCCCCTCAGGTCACCCACCGCGGTTAGAGAAAACTGGACTACGGCCGCGCTAGCAAAGACCAAGAAAAGCCGAAGAAAACCTAGAAAAATGACTGCAGAGACATGCTTTAGTATTTTTTCCATAACTTTATTTACAAATGTCAAAATTATGGTTTATGGAAACTATACATGAAGGGCTACAACTGTCGCTTTTGAATCAACTCAAAATTCCTTGTAGATCAAAATATATAGGCCTCCGAAGTCGGACCAGTGGCCCAGCTCCTCCACCGCGGACCGCAAAAAAACGACCGCGGCCGCGAAGCCCTTAGCGCGGTCCGCGAAAAAGGACCGACCTCGATGGTAGGTTCAGAGATCTGAGTTCTGTGACCTCCAACATCTATATTTTAAGCCTAAAGACCTCCCGGGACCTACCCGAAACTCACCCGAGCCCTCGGAACCTCAAACCCAATGTACACACGACCTCAAAATCATCCTACGCACTTATTCGAGTAAATTAAACCACCAATATAACATCAAAAACGATGAATTAAACTCCAAAATCTGTAGAATTTTCTCAAACTTCATAAACTACCAAATTTTCCATTTTTGATCTGAAACACGTCAATCCAAGTCCGTTTCACACCAAATTTTACAGATATCTCATATAACATATATTAAACCTGTTCCGGGCTCCAGAACCATAATACGGGCCCGGTAACACAACATAAATATTCATTTTCAAAAGTCTTTAATATATCCAGAAAACGATTTTCTTTAAAAATTCATTTCTCGGACTTGGGATTTCGGAATTCGATTCCGGGCATACGCCCAAGTCTCATATTTTCCTAAGGACCCTCCGGGATCGTCAAATCATGGGTCCGGGTCCGTTTACCAAAAATGTTGACCAAAGTCAACATTAATCAATTAATTGTTATAAATTAAAGTGAGATTAATGGAAGCTTTAGGGCCTCGGAACACATATTTTGATAAATTAAAATAGGATGACCTTTTGGGTCATCACAACAATGCATCAATTTATTCACGTCAGACCTTAGCCAATAACTAAATAAAAATGGTCAAACCTTCGAGTGAAAACCTTAAAATCGTGAGTTCATTTTGAAAACTTTAACGATATAATCATTTCGGAATAGAGAAATTTTTTCTTTGAAACATAATTTATCTGAATGTATATTTATATATTTTTATAAAGAGAAATCTTTATAACATAGTCTCTTCAAATACGGTTTGTTCAAATACACTTTCCCAAATACTGCTCTTTCATGTATCATCAATATACGTGATGTTCAAAATATATTTTCTCAAGTACTGTTCTTTCAAATATCCTCAAAACACGTGATGTTCAAAATATATTTTCCCAAGTACTGCTCTTTCAAATATCATCAAAACACGTGATGTTCAAAATATATTTTCCCAAGTACTGCTCTTTCAAATATCATCAAAACACGTGATGTTCAAAATATATTTTCCCAAGTACTGCTCTTTCAAATATATCACTCTGCAAGACAAATGTTTTTCAAATATACTTTCGAAAAGAAATCCTTTAGACATAACTTTTCCTCGAGATAATTGATTTTCAGCTATACTTTTCAATATATATATTTATACCTTTCGATTCAAATCTCCTAAATAATAAACTACCGGAACTCAGTCCGCCACTTAGAATTTGTCATGCACTACAGTACAAGGGGAAAGCTCCTGGATCTCTGTCCGTAGTCCCAATTAAAATATGTGATGCAGTACAGGGGGAAAGCTCCCAGATCCCTGTCTGTAGTCCCAATTTAAATATACGATGCAGTACAGGGAGAAAGCTCCGGATCTCTGTCAGTAGTCCCAATTTAAATATGTGATGCAGTACAGGGGGAAATATCCCAGATCTCTGTCTGTAGTCCCAATTTAAATATGCAATGCATCCACTGAGGATAACAACCAGAAAGCGACCGACAACATATATTGTCACAACAGGTGCGAAAGCAAACAAGGCCGAATAGAAAGTGCGATGAGAAAATCAATACAAAGACTTAAGTCACAAAAATGGTAGCAACTTGCTCATAAGAAGTAGCCATTGAGAGGAATGCCAAACACAGATGGAGAACAACATAACGAGGGGAAAACAAGACAAATATAGCAACGATCCTATACATTCGGTTCGCAACCAAGAAACCAAATCATCCCGTCAATGGAAATCAGTTATAACCAATCTCACTTAGACAATTAGCTTCACCGAATAAACTCAATTTGAACAATGCTCAGTAATTAGGCAGCATATGAAGGAAGACATATCATAACGGTAGGAAAAACAAAGTCTTTATTTAAGTCAATTAAGATCATATAAGAAACAAGGAATGATAGGCAAGTACTTCTAACTTGAACAATAGGAGATGAGATTAGGATCAGGGATTAAGATATAACAAGTTCAATTCATATACGGGGAACATAAGACCCAAAACTCCCTAACGGGAAATCTATTTGCAAATAAGTTCGAGTACACACTTGTCACCTCGTGTATGCGGACTACAATCAACATAAAAGACTCAATCCTAAGGGGTAGTTCCCACACACAAGTTTAGGCAAGATACTTACCTCAAAGACGACAACCCGGTACTCAAAAATAGACTTCTCGGGCGGGAAGGCCTCTGAACGGCTCAAAATCAACTAAAAACAACTTCAAAATACATATAAAATGTATAAGGAATGATTCCGAATAATAAAGTTTCAATCTTAGCAAATTTATAAAAATCGACCCAAAAGTCGACCCCCGGGCCCGCACCTCAGAACCTGACAAATTTTACAAATTCTGTTTACATATTCCGATACGAGTTCAACCATACTAAATTTACCCAATTACGATAACATTTGATCATTCAACTCATGAATTTTCATTTTTGAAGTTTTCTTTCAAACCCACAATCCCCTCAGCCCAAAACACAATTTAAATGATAAAAACAAGAACTAATTCATGAAATATATTTTATTTCTAGTGGAAGAACACTTACCCATTCATTTTGTGTGAAAATACCTCAAGGAATCTCCCAAAACCGAGTTCTAGAAGTCAAAATATGTTTTAAATGGTGAAACCCCCGATTTTGGAAACTTATATTCCGCCCAGGTATTTAAAGCATCGCGATCGCGAGACTACATATGTGATCGCGTAGAGGAAAATATTATTGGTCAGAAATGATTCTATGCAATTGCGAAGGAACATCTGCGATCTCATATAAGGAAATATATGCTGCCTCAACGCTACACTACGCGATCGCGAAGCACGGAATGCGATCGCGTAGAAGAATGACCTGATGCCCACAAATGGATTCAATATGCGATCGCGTGCAAGTGGAAGAGAACGCGAAGGAGAAAAGGATGGACTTCCACGATCGTGAATGGATCTATGCGATCGCGATTAAGAAAAATCGGGCGGTCCAAACTGATACAATCCGATCGCGGCCCAGCCTTCGCGATCGCATAGAAGGAAAGACATTAGACAGAACAGCAGTGCCAAAAAAGAGAAAAATGACCCCAAGCCTACCCGAAACACGCCCGAGGCCCCCAGGACCCCGTCCAACCACACCCACAAGTCACATAACCTAACACAGACTCGCTCGAGGTTTGAAAACACATAGAATAACACCAAAATGACGAATCAAACAAAAAATCAAACTTAGAAATTTTAAAAACTTCAAATATCAAGACTCGCGTCGAAGCCTATCAAATCAACCCGGAATGACATGAAATTTTATAGACAAGTCCCAAATGACACAACGGACCTACAACCACTTTCAGAATTCAATCCGAGTCCGATATCAAAACTTCACCTATCGGCCGAAATCGGCGAAATTCTAACTTTCGCTAAATTACCTCAAATCACCCTACAGACCTCCAAATCCAGTTCCATATGCACGCCTAAGTCAAAAATCACCATACAAAGCTGTTGACACTAACCAAAACTCATTTGATGGCCATTTACACAAAATTCAAACCTCCGGTCAACTTTCATCACTTAAGCTTCCAAAACAAAAAATATTCTTCCAATTCGACTCCGGATTATTTGGTAACTGATTCTAACCACGTGCACAGATCGATATACACAATGTGAGGCTGCTTATGACCTTACCCCACCGAACGAAGCTTAAATTCTCAAAACGACCGATCGGGTCGTTACATGTGCCCTGTGGTGTTATTTGTGGCTCGGTGATCCGGGTGTCTAATAATGAGGTCTTCATGTATATTGCATCTTTATTAGTATTATGGGGATTTGAAACAGAGTTCTTTTAGATGTGAGGCTAATTGCCAATGCTGAGTTGATTTCGGGCAGCTATTGTGATCAAAAGTGTTATTTTGAGACCATGTGTGATGTGCTATATTGTGTGGTCGTACCTTGTGGGTATAGTCACGAGTTAATGCATATGGTTGAGGCTAATTCCGGGTACGGATTTAGAATCAGGTCATTTGGGAAAGAGTAGAAGGTGAGAAATTGTGGTATGAGGGTTATCGACAGTAATGGGAAGGCTATATTGCAGTTGTGACTGTCCCATCAGGCTTATCGGTTGGGGTGACGTGGGATCACCCACAGGTGTGTGTTGGAAGTGTGCAATCAGTGATTGGATGAGTTCGAGGTGAATCTTGGAACGTTCGAGGGCGAACATTATTTTTAAGAGGGGCAGGATGTAACGACCCAACCGGTCATTTTGAGAATTTAAGCTCCGTTCGGTGGAATAAGGTATTGAACAACTTCACATACTGTATATAGACCGGCGGGCCTGGTTGGATTCAGTTACCGGATAATCCGGAGTCGAATTGGAAGGAGATTTTAAATTTTTGAAGCTTAAGTGACGGAACTCAACCGGAGGTTTGACTTTTGAGTAAACAACCTCAGAATAAGTTTTGGGTGATGTCAATACCTTCGTATGATAATTTTGGACTTAGGCGCGCGTTCGGAATTGGTTTTGGAGGTTCGTAGAGTAATTTGAGGTATTTAAATTTCGTCGATTTTGGCTGATAGGTGAAATTTGATATCGGGCTCGGAATGAAATTCCGGGAATGTCTGTAGGTCCGTTGTGTCATTTTGTAACTGTTCTGCAAAGTTTCACGTCATTCCGAGTTGAATTGATAGGTTTCGGCACAAGCTTGGATATTTGAAGATTTGAAAATTCATAAGTTTGATTTTTTGGTTGATTCGTCGTTTTAGAATTGTTTTATGTCATTTGAAACCTCGAGCGAGTCCATTTTAGGTTATATGACGTGTGTGTGTGGTTGGACGGGGTCCCGAGGGGCCCGGGTGTGTTTCGGATAGGCTGGCAAAGAGAAATTTTACCATTCGACCATATCCGCATTTTTTTGTTCTTGATACAGGCTTCGGGTAAATTTTCCCTCTTTTTGCACTGTTGATGCTGTTTTCTGGTTTCCTTCTATGCGATCGCATAGTAGTAGTAGTCGCAATTGCATAGTGTTGCCTTGACCCGCCCATTTTTCTTCATTGTGTTCCCAATAATCGGTCCGCGATCGCATAGCTCTAAAAAATTTATTATCTGCGTTTGCATTCCTCTTTCGCGATCGCCTAGTAGAGAGTCTGGATCGAGCCATAACCTTTTCCTTCTATGCGATTGCAAACTATGCCTCGCGTTCGCATAAAATTCCCCTCCCCTTCTTCTGCGATCGCACAGTGATGCACCAAATGATATTCGAATTTGATAAATTTTGGATGGTTGAACTCGTATTGGAATGGGTAATCGTATTTTGTAAAATTTGTCGGGTTCCGAGGTGCGAGCCCAGGGGTCGACTTTTGGGTCGATTTTTATATTTTTGTAAAGATTGAAACTTTACTATTCGGAATAGTTCCTTACAAGTTTTATGTGTGTTTTGAAGTCGTTCTAGTTGATTTTGAGCCGTCCGGAAGTCTTTTCGCTCGAGAAGTCCATTTTAGAGTACCGGGTTGTCGTCTTTGAGGTAATTATCTTGCCTAACCTTGTGTAGGGGAACTACCCCTTAGGATTGAGTCTTCTATGTTGATTGTAGCCTATGTACGCGAGGTGACGAGTGCGTAATCAGACTTAGTTGCAAATAGGTTGGCCTTTTTGAATTCTTAGGTGCTTATATTCCTTGTGTATGAAGCTGTATTTTTTATATCTGAGTTCCGATTGCTAGTTAATCTCTTTCTACTTAAATTGAAGTTACTTGCTTAGTTTCCCTTTGTTGCTTATTTGATCTTAATTGACATAACTGAAGACTTTACCTTTTCTACCGTTGTGCTATATCTTCCTTCATAAACTGCCTATTTAACTAGAATTAGCATAATCTCGCCCTATAATTGTTTAGCAGTAATTGGAGTATTATATGTTGGTGTCAAGCATGCCCGTGGGTCGTATATTGTGATTGATATGATCCTTCATTAAGCACTACATAGGCCTAACTTGATGATTATACATGTTGATGGTATTTTCTTGGCATTTACATTGCAGAGCATTGATTCAAGTTGGAATTTATTTCGTGAAGCTAATTAATTAAGTAAGATTGGTTATAGTTGTTTCCCTTGCCGGGATGATATTGTTTCCATTGTTGACTCCCTTGCCGGGACAGTATGTTTTCTATTATTGTTCATGTTCTTCATGATATTGTTTCCATTGTTGAATTCCTTGCCGGCACAATATGGTTTCGATTATTGTTCATGATGTTGATGATATTGTTTCCATTGTTGACTCCCTTGCCGGGACAATATGATTTTTATTATTGTTCATGTTGTTGATATTGTTTCCATCGTTGACTCCCTTGCCAGAATAGTATGGTTTCTATTATTGTTCATGTTGTTGATGATATTGTTTCCATTGTTGACTCCCTTGCCGGGACAGTATGGTTTCTATTATTATTTTATGCTGTTGATTTCCTTGTCAGAATGCTATCATTTCATTTGTTTGGGTGAGGAAGAGTCTAAAGCACGAAGGATGATGTCATGCCATTTGTATATATTAATTATCATGTGAGGAAAGAGTGTAAAGCACAAAGGTTGATGTCGTGCCCTATTATTGAAATTAAAAGCACGAAGGGTGATGCGTGCCATATTATTGAGAGTAAAAGCACGAAGGTTGATGCCGTGCCATATTATTGAAATTAAAAGCACGAATGGTGATGCCGTGCCATATTATTGAGAGTAAAATCACGAAGGTTGATGTCGTGTCATATTATTGAAATTAAAAGCACGAAGGGTGATGTCGTGCCATATTATTGAGAGTAAAAGCACGAAGGTTGATGCCGTGCCATATTATTGAAATTAAAAGCACGAAGGGTGATGTCGTGCCATATTATTGAGAGTAAAAGCAAGAAGGGTGATGCCGGGCAATATTATTGAGAGTATAAGCACGAAGGTTGATGTCGTGCCATATTATTGAAATTAAAATCATGAAGGGTGATGTCGTGCCATATTATTGAGAGTAAAAGCACGAAGGGTGATGTGGTGCGTGATATTGTGATTGAGTGCTAATGCACGAAGGGTGATGTCATGCCATATTATTGTGAGTTCATGGCACGAAGGGTATTTCCATGCAGGTGAGGACGAGGGACATACATTATGATGTGATATTTGTTTCCCCGTGTATACATTATGCCTTTACTTCGAGCTGCTATTGTTGTACTTACATATTTGGTGTGACTTATTGTTATTTACCTGTACTTGAATTTTATATCAATTGTTGTTACAATGTCCATGTATTTTACTTGCTTAATTTTCTGTGACTCCAGCGTTTGCGGGTTTCGGAGTCACCTTCTTGTTTTGCTTATAAACTATTGTAATTGTTCTAGAACAGCGGTATTTAAGAATTATAGTGTAAATTTTGTAAAGCTTATGACTTGTACTTACCTGGTTTTGGGAAGATGTGTAAGGTGTAGAGACTTATTCCAGAAAAACACTTAAATGATTCGTGTATTGTGATTGATGTTTATTAGTGATAGGCTTACCTAGTCCTTAAGACTAGGTGCCGTCACAATACCCAACGGAGGAGAAATCGGGTCGTGACACAGAAAAAAGGAAATCTTTTACACCGATGTATCATACTCTCTCGACCAGGTCATCATAAGAAAATACTGAAAATTCTTTCCAAAGTGAGATAAGGAGGGAATGCGCGCTACAACTAACATAACAGCCAGCTGAAAAATGTTAGCTAGCAAGGCTAGCGTGCAATGGTTTTCTCTGAAAGGGCCGCAGGAAAGAAATCCCCGACCTAGTATTTTATTTTGACCGGTAGAAGCTGAACCTGAACCAAACCCTAAGAAAGATAGGATGTGACTTAGTTCAGTCTCGAAGACGGGATAATGGTTTCGAGAGTACTCCGCCAGTTTTTGGCGGCTTTCATTTTCAACCTGATTCACCGCCTACATGCCCTTTATGCCCAGTCATTCCGAAGAACACTCCCCCCCCCCGTCTCTTGTCTTACCGCGGCTTCTGGCACGGAGTTAGCCGACCACCTTGTTTATAAATATAAAAAAAGTCTTTTCAGTTCCATTTAACTTAGGGCGTCAGGGACCCTCCAACATAAACCTCATATTTTTTGTTGTCGATATGTTCTCCCTCAGTTGCAAGTTCTCTGTTACAAACATTTCCTTAAAGTAGACGACAAGTTTTAAATGTCCCTCAAGAGAATAAAAAGAGAACCTTCCTCTACTGGAGAAAATGAAAAAGAGAATCTCAGATTGGAAAAGAAACTGGTTGTCCTCCGGAGATCGACTAAGGCTTATTAAACATGTTCTAGTATTCCTATGCACATGTGAAAGTTTTTTCCTAAATTAGCCAGCCCACACTTCGGCTACTAATAATGGGATAAGACCTTACTACTATATAGGATATGTTCCCCTCTCTCAAGTGAGTGCAGTGAAGGACTCTCGCCTCACCCGCCCGTTTGACTTATGGAATCATCGACTTGCGTTTCAATCAAAGAGATTTCATAACCATAAAGAAAGAACTCTTTGAGACAGTAGAAGTCTGGCCTTCCCATCTTCACCTATCGGCTCAGGGCCTCATTAGTGTGCTCGTTTGCGAGCTATGCTGGTTCTGTAGAGTAATGGCCACAAAACAACGAGAGAGAGAGAGTCGGGCTTGGTGACAGATCGCTAGCTTTCTTCCACTGGTGGCGGGCGGGTGAAGGGTCCAAATGACACGTAGCCGGGGGAGATTCAAAAATAGAATTGTTCTATTTTCCTTCTTGTTCATCAATCGGAAATCAAACAAAGTGGGCACTATGGTAAGACGTGAAAACACCCGATCACATTCCGACCTCGACATGTGGAATCGTCTTGCACCATATGTACTGAGATATTTCGGGAGACATGGTCCAAGCCCGGTGAAAAAAAAGCATAAGAAGAGTCGAATATTGGCTGGTATTTAATGGTCTTGCACATTGTCACGACCCAAATTCCAAAACCACGAGATCGTGATGGCGCCTAACACAATACTTGCTAGGCAAGCCGATGTTAGAATTCGATTAGCTATTGTTCCTTTGGTTACTTATTTAAAAGCAATAAGAAAATTTGGAATAGAATAAATCTAATGATTTATGATGAATAACATTCCAAAAATAAAATAATAACCAAATTGTCACGACCGGAATTCCCAACCTTAGGGATCGTGATGGCGCCTGACACCACACTTGCTAGGCAAGCCAATGTTAGAGTTCGATTAGCTATTTTCCTTTGATTATCCATTTAAACATAATAAAAAAAATTTAAAGTAAACTTAATCTAAGGGTTTCTAAAGAATAATTCAAAATATAAAATAATACATAAAATTAATAAACCGAGCCACGAACTAATTATATAAATAACTCTAAGACTACCCCAGGGTTTGGTGTAACAATTCACGAACTACTAAAGAATACTACAAATAATGGGCTGAAAGAAATAATATAACTGTTTTGAGAAAATATAAAACAGTCTCTACGAACTAAGAGAAGACTCTCGGAATTCTGCGGAAGCCCGACAGATATACCTCGTGTCTCCGGATAATGGATGACTGCTACTAAAAATCTCTACTGCTGGCTGGTACCTGGATCTGCACAAAAGAGTGCAGAGTGTAGTATCAGTACAACCGACCCCATGTACTAAGTAAGTGTCGAGCCTAACCCTGACGAAGTAGTGACGAGGCTAAGGCGGGGCAATTATAACTTAACTTGCGACAATATATGTATCTAATAAAGTAATAAAATAATTCTACGCAAACAAGAAAATATAATTGCAATAATGAATAAATGAAATAACTCAGTCATCTATTCCAGGCCTCGGCTGTCACCAAAAGTTCACACAACTTTCCATGTTTCCAAGCTTTAATTTAAAATAATCGAATGTGCAAGATA
Source organism: Nicotiana paniculata (assembly GCA_005239505.1). Taxonomy (NCBI): domain Eukaryota; kingdom Viridiplantae; phylum Streptophyta; class Magnoliopsida; order Solanales; family Solanaceae; genus Nicotiana; species Nicotiana paniculata. Next base: position 26,914 of record MDKI01097950.1, read on the forward strand.
TAGGAAAACGGTAGAGTAAAACATTAAATTTTTCCAAATATTTGTGTTTAAATTCAATAACACATAAACGTCCCCCTTTATCACTGTCTTGTTGCGGCGTGCAACCCGATTCCACCTGTCCACCCTTATCACTATCATTTATTTCTCCTGTCCACCCTTGTCACTATCATTTATCTCACCTGTCCACCCGTATCACTATCATTTATTTCCACTGTCCACCCTTATCACTATAATATATTTCCTCTGTCCGCCCTCATCACTATCATTTATTTCCCCTGGCCTCCCGTATCACTATCATATTGTCCACCCTTATAGCTATCAATTGATTTATTTATCAAAAACTTCCACAATTCAGCGCAAGCCTTTCACAACATGTTTAGCTCAACAATTGTAAACAGAACACAATATAGCTCACAAGCTGTATCCAATATTATTTCATAATGAAACCAACCAGAATATATGTAAATATCGTAACACTGTCATCCAGCTCAACCTTTATGTACCATAACAAAATCAAAGGAACAACCAACACTTTTAACACGCGTGCAACAATACTTGGCAATAATCTAATGAAAACAAATAGTCAAGTAGCATATGCGGAATACTTCAATTACGTACTTGAACATATTTCTAAAAGCCGCCTATAAATGAATATTCTCCAAATAGTTTATCTTATCCTACCGTCTTACATTTTTAAAGTCTGAGGTCCTACGCTACAATATTATCAATACTTTTTTTTGTTTGTTTATTGGTCTAAGGTTTAATACTTCGCTAAATCTTCAAAAGAAAAATAGAAAAACGATAATCCAAATGCATTCTTGATCTATATAACATCAAGATAAAAGTATATAGGACTCTTATTCAGGTCTTAGATTTATTACACCAAAGATCATCACTTGACCATATAAACCTCAACAATCATAAAACAGTCCAGCCATGAAGCAAATAAATGGAAAACAGAAAAGGGATCATGGTAAACAACAATTTGGTAGTGCATAGGTACTCGTCACCTCACTTATACACCACACTGAAGTAATTTCACATAACAATCAGGTTGGGATTCCTAATCCCTCAAGTCAAGGTTAAACCAAGCACTTACCTCAATTTCGGAGGTCACTCACTGTTCAATTATAGCTTTTCTTCTTGAATTCACCTCTAATGCACCCGGATCTAACCATAATTAACTTAATATCATTAATTAATGCTAAAGGAACCGACTTTACTGAAAATTATAATTTTTCCTAAGTTTTCTCAAAAAAACTTATAAGCCGACCCCGAGCCTGCTTGGTCCAAACTCGGGGTTCAGACCAAATCATGTTTACCCATTCACCCCCGAGCCCGAATATGTAATTAGTTTCAAAATACGACCTCAATTCGAGGAAAAGATTTGATTTTTAAAAAATTCCCTAATTCTACCCAAACCCTAAATTTTTACCATGAAAATTCTTGTTTTTTGATTTAAAAGTGATGAAAAACATTGGGTAATTGAAATATAACCAAACAAAAGAGTAGGGAACACTTACCCAATCCTTATGGTGAAGGTCTCCTAAATCCGAGCTCCCCAACTCAAAATATAACCGAATGAACAAACCCTAGTTTTATATAGTTTTCTTCCAGCTATTCTGCCTCGTTACTCGTACCAAATAATCGCAAAACTCGATTGTTTATGTCTCCAATCCTTGTGAAATTATGGTCAGGTTATGCTCTTGAATCGATCAATTTGACCTTATAATGAATGAGATATGTAGGTTTTAATATTTGCAAATAGTGCAAATTTTTATATACGCCGTCAGTGGCAATTTCGTAATTAATCTAAAAAATCTAGCAACCTAATTCTTAGTAAAATGACCATAAAATCCTCATATGATATCCAAATTTGACGATTTCTTTTTGTTACGGGTCCGTAATTATGATACAGATCTAATCCTTCATTCAAAACAGAAGTCAGAGCTCATTTGCCTAGTATAATATCATTTATGCTTGAAGAAATGATGTCGAAGCATAAGAAGGAATGAGCGCAACACAACCCAAATCTATTCGAAACTCACCCGAGCCCTCGGGGCTCTAAACCAAACATGCACACATGTCTAAAAATATCATACGGACATGCTCGTTGAATCAATTCATGAAAATAACATGTAAAACTATGAATTAAACCTCAAAACTCATCATTTTTCTCAAGAACACTTCAATTTCACTATTTGTCAACGGGACGTCTGAATCACGTCAAATAAACTTTGATTCTCACCAAACTTCACAATTAGTATTCAAATACTATAAAAAATATGTACCGGGTTTTGGAACAAAAATACGAGCCCGGTACCAATGGTTTCAAACATTAATTCTTTTCTTTATTTCATTAATAATTTAGCAAAAAAAATTTATTTTAAAATTTGATTTCTAAGGCTTGGGACCTCGGAATTCATTTCCGGGCATACGACCAAGTCCCATATTTTACTACGGACGTCTCGGGATCGTCGGAACATAGATCCGGGTCCGTTTACTAAAAATGTTGACTCAAGTCAACTAAAATTACATTTTAATTCTAAAAATTATTATTTCTTATATTTACACATAAAAGCTTTACGATTTCACGTCCGGATTGCGCACGCAAATCGAGGTAATTAAAATTAATCTTTTTATGGCTAATAAGCCTAGAACGGAGTCTTAATTCATAAAATGACCCCTTGGGTCATCAAAATCTCCACCTCTAAAATAAAATTTCGTCCTCGAACGGATATAGAAAATTACCTGAATTGGCAAAAAAGATGTGGATATCGACTCTGCATTTCCGGCTCGGACTCCCAAGTCACTGCCTCAATGGGATGACCTTTCCATTGCACTCGAACTAAAGAAAAACTTTTAGACCTCAACTGACGAACCTACCGGTCTAGAACGGATACTGGCTCCTCCTCATAAGTCAAGTCTTTGCCCAACTTCAATAAACGGACTAGTGCGTCCTGCAACACTGGATTAGCTTTAAATCCTTTTTGAATCTGAACTAATCCAGCTTGTACCGACTGAGCTAGAACCTCCGTGTCTAGATCCATTTGATGCTTTACAATAGGTCCTGATGTTCGAGCTCTAGATTGAGGTCTACTTCTGTCTCTTCTCCTAATCGTAGTTGTCATTGGGGCTTCATCTCTTGTCCAGTTGTAGAAGCTTTGTGTGTTGTCGAGATTTGTGAGAGGACGAGAATAGACAAGTTCAATCATCAATGGTCGAATAAATTCGTACGATAAAGTATAATAGAAGTGACATTGTTCCTAACTTCATAGCCTCTGAGAGATAATTATAGACATCTCCGTACCGATCCTTCAGACTCTACCAAGTTTGTTCGTGAATTGTGATACCTAAGCAACCTAGTGCTCTGATACCAACTAGTCATGACCCAAATTCCCAACCTTAGGGATCGTGATGGCCCCTAACATCACACTTGCTAGGCAAGCCAATGTTAGAGTTCGATTAGCTATTTTCCTTTGATTATCCATTTAAACATAATAAAATAAACTTAAAGTAAACTTAATCTAATGGTTTCCAAAGAATAACTCCAAATATAAAATAATACACAAATAAATAAACCGAGCATTGAACAAATTATATAAATAATTCTAAGACTACCCCAGGGTTTGGTGTAACAATTCATGAACTACTAAAGAATACCACAAATAATGGGCTGAAAGAAATAATATAACTGTTTTGAGAAAATATAAAACAGTCTCTACGAACTAAGAGAAGACTCTCGGGATTCTGCGAACGCCGGCAAATATACCTCGTGTCTCCGGATAATAGATGGCTGGTACTAAAAATCTCTACTGCTGGCCAGTACCTGGATCTGCAAAAAAGAGTGCAGAGTGTAGTATCAGTACAACCGACCCCATGTACTGAGTAAGTTCCGAGCCTAACCCCGACGAAGTAGTGACGAGGCTAAGGCGGGGAAATTATAACTTAACCTTCGATAATATATGTATATAATAATGTAACAAAACAATTCTAAGCAAACAAGAAAATATAACTGTAACAATGAATAAATAAAATAACTCAGTCATCTATTCCAGGCTTCGACTGTCACTAAAATTTCACACAACTTTCCAAGTTTCCAAACTTTAATTAAAATAACCGAATGTGCAAGATATAGGAAAACAGTAGAGTAAAACAGTAAATTTTTCCAAATCTTTGTGTTTAAATTCAGTAACACATAAACGCCCCCCCTTATCACTGTCTTGTTGCGGCGTGCAACCCGATCCCACTTGTCCACCCTTATCACTGTCATTTATTTTGCCTGTTCACCCTTATCACTATCATTTATCTCACATGTCCACCATTATCACTATCATTTATTTCCCTTGTCCACCCTTATCACTATCATTTATTTCCCCTATCCACCCTTATCACTAACATTTATTTCTCATGTTCGCCCTTATCACTATAATTTATTCCTCTGGCCGTCCTTATCACTATCATATTGTCCACTCTTATCACTATCAATTGATTTATTTATCAAAAACTTCCACAATTCAGGCTAAGCCTTTCACAACACGTTTATCTCAACAATTATAAACAGAATACAGTATAGCCCACAAGTTGTATCAAATATTATTTCATAATGAAACCAACCAGAATATATGTAAATATCGTAACGCTTTCATCCACCTTAACCTTTATGTACCATAACAAAATCAAGGGAACAACTAACACTTTTAACACGCGTGCAACAATACTTGGCAATAAACTAATGAAAACAAATAGTCAAGTAGCATATGCAGAATAATTCAATTATGTACTTGAACATATTTCTAAAAGTCGCCTATAAATGAATATTTTCATCTATTCACTCATGACCTAAATTTAATGAGATCCAAATAGTTTATCTTATCCTACCGTTTTACATTTTTAAAGTCTGGGGCCCTACTCTACAATATTATCAATACTTTTTTTTTGTTTGTTTATTGGTCTAAGGTTTAAGAGCTAAATCTTCAAAAGAAAAATATAAAAATGATAATCCAAATGCATTCTTGATCTATATAGCATCAAGATAAAAGTACATGTGACTCTTATTCAGGTCTTAGATTTATTACAGCAAAGATCATCACTTGACCATATAAACCTCAAGAATCATAAAACCGTCAAACCAGGAAGCAAATAAATGGAAAACGGAAAAGGGATCATGGTAAACAACAATAGGTACTCGCCACCTCACCTATACACTACACACAAGTAATTTCACATAACAATGAGGTTGGGGATTCCTATTCCCTCAAGTAAAGGTTAAACTAAGCATTTACCTAAATTTCGCAGGCCACTCACTCTTCAATTATAGCTTTTCCTCTTGAATTCACCTCCAATACACTCAAATCTAACCATAATTAACTTAATATCATTAATTAATGCTAAAGGGACCAACTTGGTCCAAACTCGGGGTTCAGACCAAATCACATTTACCCATTCACCCCTGAGCCCGAATATGCAATTAGTTTCGAAATCCGACCTCAATTCGAGTTAAATATTGGATTTTTACAAAATTCTCTAATTCTACCAAAACCCTCAATTATTACCATGGAAATTCTTGATTTTTTATTTAAAAGTGATGAAAAATATTAGGTAATTGAAATATAACATAAAAAAATGAATAGGGAACACTTACCCCAATCCCAATGGTGAAAATCGCCCAAATCCGAGCTCCCCAACTCAAAATATGACTGAATGAGCAAACTCTAGTTTTATATATTTTTCTGCCAGCTATTCTGCCTCCTTTTTCTTACCAAACGATCCCGAAACTAGATTTTATTTCTCCAATGGATTTCTTGTGAAATTCTGGTCAAGTTAGGCTTTTGAATCGCTCAATTTGACCTTATAATGAACGAGATATGTAGGTTTTAATATTTCCAAATAGTGCAGATTTTTAAATACGTCGTTAGTGGCAATTTGGTAATTAATTTAAAAAAATCTGGCAACCTAATTCTTAGTCAAATGACCATAAAATCCTCATACGATGTCTAAATTCGATGATTCTTTTTTTACGGGTCCGTAATTATGATACAAATCTAATCCTTCATTCAAAACAGAAATCGGAGATCATTTTCTCAATATAATTTCATTTATGCTTGAAGAAACAACGTCAAACCATAAGAAAAAATTAGCGCAACACAATCCAAACCTATCTGAAACTCACCCGAGCCCTCGGGGCTCTAAACCAAACATGCACGCAAGTCTAAAAACATCATACGGACTTGCTCGTGCGATCAATTCATGAAAATAACATGGAAAACTAAGAATTAAACCTCAAAACTCATCATTTTTCTCAAGAACACGTCAATTTCACCATTTCTCAACCGGACGTCCGAATCACGTCAAATAAACTCCGATTTTAACCAAACATCACACTTAGTATTCAAATACTATAAAACATCTGTACCGGGATCCGGAACAAATATACGAGCCCGATACCAATGGTTTCAAACATTAATTATTTTCTTTATTTCATTAATAATTCAGCAAAAAACACTTTCTTTCAAAAATTGATTTCTAAGGCTTGGGACCTCGGAATTTATTTCCATGCATACGTGATGCGAGACTAAATTGCATAGTTTAAAATGTGATATACCTTACATTTTATGCGCATTAATGATAAAAATACACTTGTTATGTGCTTAATGGAGTTTATTTCATGTGTAGGTGAAATGGAGATGGAAACGGAGCTAAAGGGATGCAAATACGTCGAAAAATACGCGAAAGAAGACACCCGGGCGACAGAGCCAAACAACCTAACCCTACCTGGCGTTAGGGCTGAAACGCCAGCCGTACCCTGGCGTTAGCCAGGCGTTAGGGCTGAAACGCTAGGGTCCCCAGTTCGACGAAAACCCGAGTTTTGACGGGTTTAAGTGTTTCCCAAGTGAAATAGACATCTCCTACACGGTTAGGGTTCACCCTAAACCTATAAATAGACTCCTAAAACACAATTACAAGGGGGATTTTCGTGAATCAAAGTAGAGAAGAGAATAAAAGGAGAAAATTCTATTGAAGTGCAAGAACATTGAGTTCTACATCTAGTATTTCTTACTTTATATTTCAATTATGCAATTTCTTTTAGTTTTGTTTCTTCAAAACATGAGTGTCTAAGTTTTTAATCTAGGGTTCAGGTAGAATCCGTTGGGGATGAATTTCTTGTGATATTAATATATTTTGATTGATTATTCTCTAT
>MDKI01184686.1:0-34529 GCA_005239505.1 Nicotiana paniculata
GTTCACTCACCCTTGGGCCTGTTCTCACCAATCTCAGGCCATCATGGCTGGATTGAGTAAGATGGTCCTATTTTATTACTAAATCTATGGCTTCTAAGACGGAATCTCTCTATCTCTGGGTTATCTCTCTCAAAACCCTAACTTCATCTCTTGGCTCTTTAGATCTATAACATATCTGAGTATATTTGAGTTATTTTACTGTTTTTCTATGAAAACGTTTCTGTTTTTCGAAGCTTCTCTTCATCTTCATAACTATGGTTTCTGAACTTCTCTTCAAAATGATTTTCTCTAATTTTTAAGTGTTATTATATGATATTTATTGTTTTTAAACGATTTTCATTTAGGTTCTCCCTTAACCTAACTAGTTATGTTAAAAACCCCTAATTTCTTGGCTTAGCTTTGGGTTCTGAGTTTGTCTTTGCTGATTTGTTCATGCGATTTGTGTGTATGCCTGTTTCTCATGAATATGTTCTGAGTCTCTGTGATTTTTACCCTATTATGCTTATTAGGGCTTCTGATTTGTCTCTTCTTGCCTATACTGTGTTTATTTCGTTCATTCATAGAAATTCGCAGTAATTTCCTTTAATCAGTACTATTTTATTTGAATCCCTGATTTCCTGTAACTGATACCCTTTACTGATTTCCGACTTCTAAATTATTTTCTTACCTTATTATGTGATTGACTATATTATTAATTGGTTCCTACTGATTGTTTCCTTAATTAGAACTAACGTATCTATCCCTAATTGCTTACTCTGTACCTACTGTGTTTGAATTATTTCCTATTTGTTATGCTCCAGCTATACATGATTTCTTTCCTTACTTGTTACATGTTCTTTACCGTTTGAACTGATTCCCTTAATTAAGGGAATACTTGGACTGATTTTACTCTAATTGACTCCGATTTCCATAATCACTGTACAATTTTGATTCTTACCTTATTTACCTAGCTTTCAAACTACTATATATATTGCTCTCTTCTACTCTCATTATACAGTCTCATACACACACGAACCCACATTAGTTCACATCTCTCATACACTCAGAAGCTCTTCTGCTTTCTTTGTTACTTGATATTGTTACTAAATTAGCCGGTTGCAAGCCAAGGCTAATTATTACAATCTCCTGTTCTTCACTTTGTGTTTACTCTCTTTACTGGTATGTTCTAATTTCAATTCAAGTTCCAAAACCAATGTGTTTCTTCTACTGCTTCAGTTTATCATGTTACTAATATGTTTCTATCTATTGTTTAGCTTTTCAACATGTGGTTAACTTGTTCTACTTAGTATACTAGTTATGTCCTAACCCCTCTTAGGATCAGCGTGCTTATGAGCCTGATTATTCCCTTTGTAGTCTGTCTAAATTTAACTCTACTATGTTTTTGAATGTTTGTTTATTTGTTACCTAGTTTCTGGTATGCAACTGTTTTCAAAACAATTTGTTACCCTTAGTTGTTTGATTCTGTGTTTAACTTGGCTTAGTACAATTATGTTCCAACAAGCAATTTTGGAATCCCTACCCTATTGTCTGCTATTCCTTAAAACTTTTGTGCTTTTTTCCTGTTATGTGTTCATTGTACATGCCATATGTGTCCCCAGTCCCCAATTATCCCTGTGTGAAGGGTTGTTATTTGAGTATTGTTGAACTTGTTTGGCTCCGTGTTTGATTTGTTGTTTATTTGATTACATAATTCTTGTAAAAACTGTTTTACTTCTAAACAACTCTCCTATTTTATAAAACTACTTCAACTGAGTCTTTTCAATATTTTTTTATACCAAAGCCTTTTCAAAACTATGTCATGCACTCTCACTCTACTCTTAGGTCCTTAAGTTCAGCCCCTCCACTGTGTGACTGCTTTGGGATCCCTGCGAGATCCCTATGAACTCTGATGCACTGGAGCTGGCTCTTCCACACTGCACTTACTCAGTTCTGGTTAATCTGGGTGTGAGCACTGCCCGGGATTCTTTAGGTCCTTAGGGAACTCTGACACACCCGGACATGCAAAAGGCTATGACTTTGGCATTTGAGGCTACGGAAAGTTTGGTACATTTGGGTCTACTTCAGGCTCCCTATAGTTTAACTTCTTCTTTTCTATCTATTTATGTAATTCATTAATCTGTTGGTTTGTAATAATTATTGTAAACAGATATTGAGGTTGGCTAGTGAAATAGGGAGGGTAGTTATATATTCTATCAGTGAGTAGAAATCATGCCTTAGGCTTTTATATTCCCTATATCTGCATTAGAATCCATGCTTAGAACCAACATATTCATTCAAACAATGCCAAACATGCATTAGATATCATGTCTTTAAGGCTTTCATGTTTACTGCTATAACGTACAACACGTCCTTAATGCATGCGTATGCTTACCACTTAGAAATCCTGCTCTTAGGATAATTAACACAAACTGTTGCTACATGTGCCTTCATAAATCGTGCTTAACCACTCTGTAATTCTCTGTGCATTTTAGAAATCATGCTTTAGGAATTCTGCACATCCCGAAATCATGTCTTAACCATTATGCACTTTATATGTGCATATTAGATACCATGCTCTAGGATTTTTTTCGTATTTGCTTATTAACACCTAGTTTAAACTATTGAATCATCAAAAGCGGAATAAAACTATCCCGCATATGATTATCCTATTTTAGATAAAACTGGTAACAATCCCTACATTTTCGTAACACATAGAACAACATGCTTTTAGGCAAAAACAACTTCTGAACTGTCTAAAGGTTAACATGCTTAAAATAAGTTGGCCAATTGATTAGGGCTCTACTTTTGAGTTTATGAAATAAAGCTGCATATTTATTGCATTGATACTCACTTAGATATCCTGCTTAGGATCCTATCTAATAAAACTGCCTCTTGTTTGTGTTTGAGGCGTGTTGATTATGTGCGTTACTTGTGGAGGTAAATCTGGGCCTCATAAGTGCTTTCCTGCATTTATCTGATTAGTCCTATTTGTTCTTTCCTGTCACTTCGAATTTTATATTTTTTGAAAACCTTAAGGGTCTGTCTAGAACTACCTATACTTAGAGGTCCTAAATTCCTCCAGGATCATTATGAAGGGACGGGTAATAGCACGCATAGAGATCGCTAAATAAACTCCCTTAATAACCACTAAGGGGTGGGTCAAAGGGTAGATATGGATATGATGACCGGTGCGCTAATGCCACGTGTAGCCCCTCACCGAGGAGTGATTACCGTGCATTGCATTGATGTGATCTTATAGGATAAACAACTTAGGACTCCCCTATCCCCTATATATGTGTGCTTAGACCATAAATCTTTCAAAACTTTATTACATATCTGTGCTTAGACTGCGAATCTTTTTCAAAACCATTACTTGTTTCCATGTGTATACTTTGGCTGCCTATTTGCTACTTGCTTGAATTCACAAAGCTTTTTTGGCCGGGAACCACAGTTGTGGACTCTGAGGGGTGCCTAACTCCTTCCCCTTGAATTAATTTCAAGACCTTACCCAATCTCTGATTATTCAATTAGTGTTATTGTGACCCTTAATAGGTGCCCTAACGCACCTTAATTCGTTAGGTGGCGACTCTTCAAATCCTTCACATCCCTTATCCCAAAAGGAAATGAGTTGTCCCAATAATGTCAAAACTCCTGACCGATCCGAAAGGAGAGGAAAGAGGGGGGCGCGACATCATGGAGACTCTGTTTGGGAAGTCTAGGCTTTTACCATTACAAACCATTTTTCTGAATTCGTCGAAGTATGCCTGGTTTTGTTAAATACCTGCACCCTTTCCCTTTCCCCTTTATGTGCAATTAATTGTTTACTTTCCCAAGTATTTATTCTTTTAAATGAAACTGACATGTTTCTTTTTGTTTTATTTTGTAACTGCTTTTCAATCATAACTGTTGTATTTATCGCTTTCATAATGTGCAAATACGTGACGACATGTTTATTGCTTATTGTTGCATAATCATGCTCAACATCATATTCCACTCATGCCTATACAAATCCTATAGCAACACTTGATGAGTGGTTGCGCTCTTCCATTTTATATCACCCCCTAAATTCGGAAAGTCTTATTTCCGGTAAAACTAGTCGATCAGCGTTGCAATCGACGGTTTCGTGCCTTTCCTCCTCAAGTTGTCCGCTTAAGGGTACCAGTATAGACCCCCATAGTAACCTTACTCTGATTATAACTGTACATGCATCATGGTGAAACTTAGCCGGGTTAATATGTTTTCCTCATAATAACCTTTAGGAAAAGACTTGTCCAAAAGTCCACTGGGGTTTCCATAATCCCAACGGACGCAACCACGATATGTGTATTAATTTGGATAAATAAGTGCCAATATGCTAATCATTGATGTATAAGTAGTTGAATCGGGAGGGGAAAGGTTCTAACCTTATCTATTTTTCAAAAAATGAGGCACGAAGTCCCCAGGCTTGGCATGGTCCAAAGAATACCACCATTGTTGCTGGATTGGTGGGAAGACCTTTCGCCAAGTAACAAAGATACCTGTTGTTAGGGAAAGCACGACCTGGGGAACCTGATCGACAGAGCCAAGAAGATCAAGCCTAGGGAAGGTCCTTCTGGGACCAAGTAGATTAGATTTACCTGCTTTTTCAAATGTAATAAGGCCAAGTACCATTAGTGACTTATCTTATTTAGTGTCATTTTAGATTTATCTACTTTTACATTAACGAAATGAGGCCATTATTGGCATCTAAGTTCTCCAAATCTAGTGTCATTTTAGATTTATCTACTTTTACATTAATGAAACGAGGCAATTATTGGCATCTAAGTTCTCCAAATCAACTTATCCCTTGACCTACCTCGGGCACAACGAGGCTCCCAAATTAGGACACGCTTTTATATTCCTGCAATGTGTTTCTAAATACTGCAATATTTTCTCATGGTCCTCACTGACTTGGCTACCTTTTGTTTTTGCTTTCTTTCTTTTTGATTATTTCCGTCCCCAAAGGTTGGTTCATGCATTCTGGAATCATTATCATATCACACAAGATCCAGAGGCCCTCCAACTTCTCCTCCTCCTAGTCCACCTAAAGGCAAAAGAAAAATAGAAGATTTGAGCAATATCAGAAAGGAAAACACAATGGCAGCGAAGCTCCTGACAATCAAGGTACTCAGGTTTAGAATGAAGTTATGTCACAACTCCAGCAAAGGTTGTCGAAACTCTAAGGGGAGCTTGAACATTTGCGAAACTTGGCGAATCTATCCTTCTCACTTAGTGTTCCAAATATCAATCATCCGAACACCCAAAACCCCATACCTCCTCAAAATACCCTAAACAAACAGAACCCTCCCACAACTCACCACCCTACAACTCCATCAAAAAATCAAACTATTCCACCACAATGCAACACTTGCCACACTCCGAGAAACACCCTATTGATCATCCCTGAGCCAAAAAACTCCACAAATGACTACCTCTATGCTCAGGCGCCAGGCCATCATAACAACCCCATATACATGGAGACTCTACCTCACTCCAACCAACCCATTTCTTACACACTTGAATCTAGTGAGAAGGATATTCTCATTAAGAACTTGGCCGAAGAACTCAAGAGACTGACTAGCCGAGTCCAGGGTGTTGAAGGAATTAAAAGAGTTGAGGGATTGAACTATGAAGATCTCTGCATGCATCCTGATGTTGAACTACCAGAGGGTTACAAACCTCCTAAGTTTGAGATGTTCGACAGTACAGGTGATCCCAGGGTCCATCTGAGAACCTATTATGATAAATTGGTTGGAGTAGGAAGAGACAGAAGATTCGCATGAAATTGTTCATGAGAAGCCTCACCGGGGATGCTTTGTCTTGGTACATCAGCCAAGACCCTAAGAAGTGGTCCAACTAGGTAGGCATGGCCTCAGATTTCATGGATCGGTTCAGGTTTTACACGGAGAATGCTCCAGACGTATTTTATATCCAGAACCTCAAGAAGAAGCCCACCGAAACTTTTCGCGAGTATGCCACTCGCTAGAGATCTGAGGTAGCCAAGGTCAGGCCTGCCCTAGATAAAGAACAAATGAACAAATTCTTTGTCCGGGCACAGGACTCGGAGTATTATGAGAGGCTGATGGTAGTAGAAAACCAAAAATTATCTGACATCATCAAGCTAGGTGAGAGAATTGAAGAAGGGATTAAGAGCGGAATGGTTACTAATTTCGAAGCACTACAAGACACCAACAACTTGCAGTCTGGTGGTATATCCAAGAAGAAAGATACATGGATGGTAATGGTTGCACAGGGACCCAAATCCCCGTTGGTATACCGAACTTCCCCACTCACATACCAAGCACCCCCACATACATATCAGCCAGCACCTCCGCCAACATATCAACTGTCACCCCCACCTACTTACCAACCCACGTCTCCCAGATATTCCCAACCAGCCACTGTTTATCATACATACAACTCTCAACCCTATCACTTCCAGTCACCCCCTGCTCGCCAAAATATTCCAAGACCTCGACCCAATTTTGACCGCAAGCCGCCCAAGAAATATACTGCCATTGCTGAACCTATTGACCATCTGTACGAAAGATTAAAAGTTGTTGGTTATGTTACGCATATCCCTGCTATAAATCTTGAAAATCCATCCCAATGGGTCAATCCAAATAAAACCTGTGCATACCATTCCGGTATGAATGGGCATACAATTGATGAATTCCATTCACTGAAGGATAAAATCCAGTCTCTGATTGATAATAAGGTCATCCAAGCAAAGGAAGCTACTCCCAATGTCCACAACAATCCGCTCCCAGACCATAAGGGTGGAGGCATCAACATGATAGAGATAGAGGAAGAATGGGACCCAGAGGGGTCGATCGGATTGATCAAAGAAGGGGATGACCCAAAGAAGAAAGCAGTCACACTTAATCCCATCATAGTCCATATTCAGCCATCAGGAGATGTTGAGGTAGCTGCGTCAGTCCCATTCAAGTTTGAAGTGGCACCACTTGCGAATGGACCTGTTCCGTTTGAGGTTGAGGTAATGCCACCTGCCACGGCACCTGCCCATTTGAAGTGAAGATAGCTGCACAAATTACAGTGACAGTGTTAACCCTGCCGCTTTTCAACACTAGTGTCGTACCTTGGGACTACGTGGCTGAAGCAAAAAGGAAAGGGAAGGTCAATATGGAAGAAGTTGGTGCCGCACAGGGGATGACGAGGACCGGCGGGGTCTATAAACCTGAACACTTGGCAAGGTCTAGAAAACATGTTTCCAACAGGCCACCCATCATTGAAACAGGTCCATATGATCTTTGGAGAAAGGTTCAAGCCAAAGAATATTCAGTCATAGTCAGCTGAACAAGACTCCAGCCCAAATATCCATCCTGTCATTGCTACAGAACTCGGAAGCACACAGGAATGCTTTGATGAGAGTGTTGAACGAAACATATGTGCCTAATAACATCACTAGTGGAGAAATGGCCAACATGGTAGGACATGTGCTGGAAAGTCACAAGAGCACTTTCCACGAGGACGAGCTGCCACCTGAAGGGCTAAGTCACAACAAGGCACTGCACATCACTGTGCAATGTGAAGATTATTTCATTACCGGGGTTCTAATCGATGAAGGATCCAGCCTCAACATTTTCCCATTGACAACACTCAAAATATTGGGCAACGGATTGTACAAAATATTAGAAGGGTCCATGAATGTGAAGGCTTCCAACGGTTCTCAGATGGCCACCATTGAAGAAATCAGTCTTTGTCTACAGATTAGGCCTACATGGTTCGAGGTTGAATTTCAGGTGATAGATGTATCCGCGCCATATAACCTGTTATTGGGATGGCCATGGATACATACCGCTGGGGCTGTGGCATCAACATTCATCACGCGGTGAAATTTGAATGGAACAACCTGGAAGTAATCATCCACGGAGATGAAAACAACCCTATCTATAGTCGCCAGACCATCCCGGTGGTTGAAAGTAGAAGAAGTCTGGGTAGAGAAACGTATCACCACATCGAGGGCAATAGACAAGGACTGGTGGTGGGATAGTAAGATCGAAAGCATATTGAACTGGAGCGGGTACGAGCCTGGCAAAGGGCTTAGTAAGAATCTTCAGGGGATTTCCAAACCGATACAGTTGAAGCGCCATGGCACAAATTTTGGGCTGGGATACAAATACACTTGGCAAGAGTACAAAAACTGGTCGCCACCATGGCGCGGTCCCTACTATCCAATGGAACAGCCTATACCACATTTGGAGCAGACCTTCCAGCAAGCTGACATCATATGGGGGTCAGAAGAAGAAGAAACTCTAGCAGCTTTGAAGATTTATTCCTGGAAGATGAAGACATGGACTGTTGTGTTATTGTTGAGGAGGAGGAAGAGGAAGGCCCTACCATCCAAGCTGTGAGCAAGGGATCATTCCTCAAGAATTGGACTGTCAGACCATCCAGGGTTCGACGAGTCTCGGGGTTGCAAGGCTGAACAAGCGTTATTTACTTCATTTTCGCTAATGATTTCCTTTTCGCATTTCTGTTTTCCAATAAAATCCCCGATGTTCCAAAACATTTGTTTAAATTATCAAAATTGCTTTTACGTTCCAACGAATCAGTATTTATTTATTATTGCTTTTCTCTCATTACTTTTATCTATACAACATTACTATTTCCTGTCTTGATGAACCGATGACTGTCACATGCAATGAGACTGCGCAACAAAAGGATAATGATTTAGAAGAAGAGGGTGTCCTACCCGATGAAATTGTCAGAGAAGTTGAGGATTTTGAGAATAGACCTAAGTCCAACCTGGATGAAACTGAGGTCGTCAACCTGGGAGATTCAGAGACTGTCAAAGAAACTCACATCAACATCCTTTTGTCGCCATCAGAGAAAGAGGAATACACACAATTATTGAAAGAGTATGAAGAAATATTTGCATGGTCGTATGACGACATGACTGGTCTAAGTACATACATTGTGGCTCACAAGCTTCCAAACAATCCAATGTGCCCGCCGGTAAAGCGGAAGCTCAGGAACTTCAAGCCTGATATGAGCCTGAAAATCAAGAAGGAAGTTATCAAGAAAATCAACGCCAAGGAGCTCAGGGTAGTTGAATATCCAACATGGTTAGCCAACATCATGCTAGTGCCCAAGAAAGACGGAAAATCTAGGGTTTGTGTCGACTACCGGGATCTCAACCGGGCCAGTCCAAATAATGATTTCCCCCTTCCAAATATACACATCCTGATTGAAAATTGTGCAAAGCATGAACTTCAGTCGTTCGTGGATTGTTTCTCCGGATACCATCAGATTTGGATGGACGAGGAAGATGCTGAGAAAATGGCTTTCATCACATCATGGGGAGTCTACTGTTATAAGATGATGCCATTCAGCTTAAAGAATGTTGGGGCCACTTATATGAGGGCTATGAACACTATCTTCCATGATATGATACATATAGAGATCGAGGTATATGTGGACGAAGTCATTATCAAGTCCAAGAAAGCCACCGACCATATAGCAGGTCTGAGGAATTTCTACAACAGGTTGCGAAAATACAACCTTAAATTAAACCTCGCGAAGTGTGCATTTAGGGTTCCTGCCGGAAAATTGCTTGGGTTCATCGTCAGCCGCCGAGGAATAGAACTGGATCCGTCAAAAGTCAAAGCCATCCAAGAGTTACCACCGCCATCAAGAACATCAAGAAGATATTGAGAAAGATGATAGAAAGACATAAACAGTGGCACGAAAAGCTATCATTTGTCTTAATGGGATACTGAACCACATTCCGCACATCAACTAGGGCAACTCCTTACTTGCTGCTTTATGGTACAGAAGCTGTTATTCCTGTCGAAGTGGAAATTCCTTCTTTAAGAATCATACAAGAAGTTGAGCTCAGCGATAAAGAATGGATAAGACTTCGTTATGAGCAACTAGCCCTCATAGACGGGAAAATGATGAATGCAATATGTCACGGACAAATTTATCAGAGCAGAATGACCAGAGCCTTCAACAAAAAAGTCAAGCCAAGACAGTTAACACCGGGGCAACTAGTATTAAAGAAGATCTTTGCGCATCAAGATGAGGCCAAAGGGAAATTCTCTCCCAACTGGCAAGGTCCGTATATGGTTCATCGAATACTAACAGGAGGAGCTCTTATACTTGCAGAAATGGACGGAAAAGTCTGGCCAAAACCAATCAATTCTGATGCAGTCAAGTGCTACTATGTGTAATTCTTTATTCTCTTCTCAAATGATGTAAATTGAACTACGCCTGACCTGATTCCCGTTTAAGAGGGGATACGTTGGAAGCCCTATGTTCAACAACAATTCAATAAAAATCTCATCCCCCCTCCCCCGACAATTGGAAACTAGGGTAGAATTTTGAAGAGGACCCTCAAAATTTCAAAGAAAGTTCAGCCGATCGCAGCATGCGCAATAGTCAGAGACGTCAACCCATCTAACTGGGGCAGCGTGAGAGGTTGCAATGTCATGAACTGTGTCACGGTCGTCGGTTCATCTAAATTTCTTATAATATATTTCATATTATGTCTTTGCAAAATCATGCATGCTTGCTTTCAAAAATAGCTTTGTTTAGCAAACGCTACACCGATAACTTGAACAGGATCATCAGACCAAGCAGAACGAGTCAAGAAAATCCAGCGGGGATACGAACCGACCTTCCCCATCTACAGAACTCACGATTTTTCTTTGGATGTAGGAACAAAGGATAAACACGCTTCAAAGTCATAATTCTCAAAACAGTTGCAATTGCCAAAATTTGCTATCAGCAAAAAGAACAAACATGCTCTGTAGTCACAATTCTCACAACAATCGCAATATCGAAATCTGCTACCAGCTATGAAATTCTACTATCATTTGCTATTTATTCTTCTGCATAAGGCTAAGCTCCGCCTTCATCTTGCATGAGACTAAGCTCTGTCCCGCATTTTGCATGAGGCTATGTTCTGCCTCCATCTGCATAAGGCTAATCGTTGCCTTCCTATCTGCATGAGGTTAAGCTCTACCTCCATTTTGCATAAGGCTAATCGTTGCCTTCCTATCTGCATGAGGTTAAGCTCTACCTCCAACTGGCATAAGGCTAATCTCTGCCTTCCCATTCATGAGGCTAAGCTCTGCCTCCATTTGCATAAGGATAATCTCTGCCTTCATCTGCATAAGGATAATCATTGCCTTACCCCCACATGAGACTAAGCTCTGTCTCCATCTTGCATGAGGTTAAGCTCTACCTCCATTTTGCATAAGGCTAATCTCTACCTTCACCTGCATAAGGCTAATATCTGCCTTCATTTGCATGACACTAAGCTCTGTCTCCCTACTTTCATGAGGCTAAGCTCTGCCTCCAATTTACTTCTTCACCAAGACTAAGTGCTGTCTCTCAAGCATTATTTACTTCGCTCCTCTTTCGGGCTAACCTCTAATCTCCATTTCGCAAGACTAAGACTTGTATTGTCAACATCAAATTATTGCCTCTTATGGGCTGAAATATCGCCAACTTGTCCAAAGGCGTCATAGTCTAACGGCATCATCCTCATAGTCGGAAGACACCATGTCATGGCCTGAGGATCTCTTTCAATCTTTCATACCATAATTCAAAGGCGTCATAGTCCGGAGGCACTATCTTCATGGCCCGAGAACATCATTTCATGACCTGCGGATCTCTCATCAAACAATTCATGGCCCAGGACATCATGGACTAAGGACGTCATCCCTAACCGTCCGAAGACAGATTTTATAGTCCAACGGGAACCTGCATCATGTTTGAATTTATGCACAATATACGCTTGTATTATTGTTATTTTCAGGTAACCCGACGAGCAACGGCTATCCCAGCAGGAGCGATCCTGCTCCAGTTCCTTAACTGTATCAAACCTAACCTCTCTCATAAACCGTTCATTTTCCCATCCCTAGATATTGCGTCCAATCTTGTAATGACTTCACCGGTATGTTTCACCGATGAATTCAGAACTACATACGGCCTGATTCCCGTAAACCAGGGATATGTAGGCAGCTCAGAAGCCAGCGTACGGCCTAAATCTCCCAAACCGTTTCGCTCGGTCCAAATTGGCCATCATATTTTTACCCGACAACTCTTTCATCCTTTCCGGGTAAAGAGGGGCAGCTGTTGATACCCAATTTTCCCAAAAATATTCTTAATTGCATATATACCTTCAAAATCATGCATTACTAGCAATTGGTATTTTTCCATAATTTTTCTATGTTTTATTAATTTGACAAGTATTTTATTTCGAATAAATAATTTTAAAATTGCATCACAAATGATTTCAAAAACATTTCTTGATTTAGTTATTCTGTAATTAGCCAAATTAGCATCTTTTGGCTATAATTGCGATGACTTTGCAATTATAGCCCAAACATATAATTTTGTACTACTTTTTATCCGACATTAGCCCTTTGTATTTTAAAATATTAAATAATCATTTAAAACTATTTTCTATGCATGAAATTCATTTTTTATAATTACTAGCTATTTTATAAATTATTTTAACTAATTCGAATTGGGTATTTAACAAATAGCCCCATTTTATTTCAATTATAACATATTTAAACCAGCCCAAACACCTAATTAGACCAGCCCAAATACCCATGCCCAATCCCTAAATCCTACCCGGCCCAGTGCTGATTAAATCTTGGTTGTTGATCAATTCTGATCAACGGCCCGGATTCGTTCTTTCCTATATTAACCTGATGACCCCCCCAACCTCTGATTCACTCCTCACTCCCTTAATTAACGGACTTAGACTGATTTTACTCTAATTGATTTCGAGTTCATTAATCACTGTACAATTTTTATTCTTACCTTATTTACCTAGCTTTCAAACTACTATATATATTTCTCTATTCTACTCTCATTATATAGTCTCATATGCACACGAACCCACATTAGTTCACATCTCTCACACACTCAAAAGCTCTTCTATTTTCTTTGTTACTTGCTATTGTTATAAAATTAGCCGGCTGCAAGCCAAGGATAATTATTACACTCTCATGTTCTTCACTTTTTGTTTACTCTCTTTACCGTATGTTTTGATTTCAATTCAAGTTTTAAAACCAATGTGTTTCTTCTACTGCTTCAGTTTATCATGTTACTAATATGTTTATGTCTATTGTTTAGCTTTTCAACATATGGTTAACTTGTTCTACTTAGTATACTAGTTATGTCCTAGCCCCTCTTAGGATCGGCGTGCTTATGAGCCTGATTATTCCCTTTGTCGTCTTTCTAAATTTGACTCTACTCTATTTTTGAATGTTTGTTTATTTGTTACCTAGTTTCTGGTATGCACCTGTTTGCAAAACAATGTGTTACCCTTAGTTTCTTGATTCTATGTTTAACTTGGCCTAGTACTATTATGTTCTAATTAGCAATTTTGGGATCACATCCCTATTGTTTGCTATTCCTTAAAACTTTTGTGCTTCTGCCTGTTATGTGTTCATTATACATGCCTGTTATGTGTCCCCAGCCCCCAATAATACGTGTGTGAAGGGTTGTTATTTGAGTATTGCTGAACCGGTTTTATAAAACTACTTCAACTGAGTCTTTTCAATATTGTTTTATACCAAAGCCTTTTCAAAACTATGTCAATCACTCTCACTCTACTCTTAGGTCCTTAAGTTCTTCCCCTCCAGTGTGTGACTGCTTTGGGATCCCTGTGAGATCCCTCTGAACTCTGATGCACTGGAGTTGGCTCTTTCACACTGCACTTACTCAAATTTGGTTATGAAATCTGGGTGTGAGCACTGCCCGTGATCCTTGAGGTCCTTAGGGAACTCTGACATACCCGGACATGTAAAAGGCTATGACTTTGGCATTTGAGGCTATGGAAAGTTTGGTACATTTGGGCCTACTTCAGACTCCCTATAGTTTTACTTCTTCTTTTCTATCTATTTATGCAATTCATTCAGCTATTGATTTGTAATAATTATTGTAAACGGATATTGAGTTGGCTAGTGAAACGGGGAGGGTAGTTATATGTTCTATCATTGGGTAGAAATCATGCCTTAGGCTTTTACATTTCCTATATCTGCATTAGAATCCATGCTTAGGACCAACATATTCATTCAAACCATGTCGAACATGCATTAGATATCATGTCTTTAAGGCTTCATGTTTACTTCTTTAACGTACAACATGTCCTTAATGCATGTGTATGCTTACCACTTAGAAATTCTGCTCTTAGGATAATAACACAAAATGTTGCTACATGTGCCTTCGTAAATCGTGCTTAACAACTCTGTAATTCTCTATGCATTTTAGAAATCATGCTTTAGGAATTTTGAACATCCCGAAATCATGTCTTAACCATTCTGCATTTTATATGTGCATATTAGATACCATGCTTAGGATCCTATCTAAAACTGCATTTTCGGCAAAAATAACTTCTGAACTGTCTAGAGGTTAACATGCTTAAAATCAGTAGGCAAACTGATTAGGGCCCTACTTTTGAGTTTATGAAATAAAGCTGAATATTTATGTGCATTGATACTCACTTAGATATCCTGCTTAGGATCCTATCTAATAAAATTGCCTCTTGTTTGTGTTTGAGACGTGATGATTATGTGCATTACTTGTGGAGGTAAATCTGGGCCTCATAATTGCTTTCATGCATTTATCTGATTAGTCCTATTTGTTCTTGCCTGTCGCTTAGAATTTTATATTTTTTGAAAACCTTAAGGGTCTGTCTAGAACTACCTATACTTAGAGTTCCTAAATTCCTCCAGGATCATTAAGAAGGGACGGGTAACAACACGCACAGAGATCGCTAAATAAACTCGCTTAATAACCGCTAAGGGGTGGGGTAAAGGGTAGATATGGATATGATGACCGGTGCGTTAATGCCACGTGTAGCCCCTCATTGAGGAGTGATTACCGGAAATTTCATTGATGTGATCCTATAGGATAAACAACTTAGGACTCCCCTATACCCTACATATGTGTCCTTAGACCATAAATCTTTCAAAACATTATAACACATGTGTGCTTAGATTGCGAATCTTTTTCAAAACCATTACTTGTTTCCATGTGTATACTTTGACTGCCTATTTGCTACTTGCTTGAATTCACAAAGATTTTTTAGTCGGGAACCACAGTTGTGGACTTTGAGGGGTGCCTGACACCTTCCCCTTGGAGTAATTTCAAGCCCTTACCCAATCTCTAGTTATTCAACTAGTGTTATTGTGACCCTTAATAGGTGCCCTAACGCACCTTAATTCGTTAGATGGAGACTCTTCAAATCCTTCACATCCCTTATCTCAAAGGGAATGAGTTGTCCCAAAAATGTCAAAACCCCTGACTGATCTGAAAGGAGAGGAAAAAGGTGGGCGCAACAACGGGGGAGCTGCGTCTACCTATCTATCAGGACATACAACTTGACATGCAACGTCCACAAATAAAAAGGACGTCAGTACGAATAATGTACTGAGCATGTAAGGCAGGAAAGAATAAGTAAGAACAGTAATCTAAACAGGGATAGAGAATATACAACCTCTAACATTTGGGTACCTCTGAGGTACTGACATGAAATGCGTGATACATACATATATATATACATAAACTTTTAAAACATACGCCTTTGTGTGCATCATCTTCATTATATCGTACCCGGCCGTAATAGGCTCGGTAAAACGTACTCGGCCACATGGAGCTCGGTAAAACCCAACTGATTAGTGGTTGCACAATATGAGTCGTACCTGGACGGCTATAGCGCGTCTCAGTAGAGTAATAGATACATATATAATGCATGTTGGACTGATTGGAATCATATTCTGAACCTTTCGAAGTGATGTAAGGTCGGTATTCTCCGTACACATTATTAGGACTAACTCTTCATCAAGAATCTTATAAGAATCAAGAAGTACAACCAACATCGATAACATAAGAATAAGAGAAACAACCTCAATATCAATTGTTCCATAAGAAGGGAAACAATGTAAGTACTGCTAGCTTCTAAGAGTAGAGTATCTTTGGAAACTCGTTCATTACCTTATGTACAATCGGAGACGTGCAAAAGAAGGAAAGGGGTAGCCTCACATGCCTTGTATATATACTGCCTAACCTCAAGTTATGCAAATGTCACGACTCCTTAGTCTACAATAAGAGAAACGACACTATCGTTATCATTTAAGCGTCGTAACTATTATGTATCGACCACAACATATTTTATGATGAAACGGACAGCACCTCCCCTATATATATGACTTCACACAAGTCAAAACAATCACCAAACATCCCAAACAACATCAATAATAATCATATTGAGCCTCCCAAAACCGTCCACCAACCAACAACATTAATACCAAGCCTTTCGAAATATATTTCACAAATTATAGCTTCAATGAATTATCTTCAACTTGGAAAATCTTAATACATGTAGAGTAATAGGCTACTTACTTTTAAACAGAAAGAAAAACTCCAATTTGACCTTAATTGTCAACGAAATATCCCTCCAATGTTGCCGCAAGAACAAGGAAGCGAAATAACCTAGGGTTGATATTAAAAACATGAGGGAGTTGTAAACCACTTAAAACAACCTCCCACACAAGCTGGAACAACACATAAATCAGAAACAACTAGAAGAACAAGAAACTTACTAGCGCCACGGGATTTCCGACACTTGATTTGTGTTGTTTGATCTTTGTTTTAGTCTTGGATCATGAGATAAATGTGAGAGAGTGTTTTTAGGGTTATAAGGTATAAATATACTGAAAAATAATGACTAAAAACGGGGTTGAGGCATCTTATATATATCAATATGTTTTAAACCGCCTATGTGGGCCCATAGAGAGCTTCTTGGCGCAGTCTCGCAAAAATGTGAATATCTCTATACTCTGAGATAGTATCGATGAACGGTTTAATGTTTTGGAAACTATACTCATAGATATTAAATTTGGTGGGTATATCACCCCGTAATTCCAAGTAAACTGAGAGAAAAGCTTAGTACCATTTGACCTAAATTTTAAGTAAAATTATGAACATAAGTTGCGACAACTTTTTTCGACTTTTGTTTCATAATTCGTTTGATTTCAAGACTTACCATACGGATAATATATGATTCAAATACCTTAAAACAAGAACTCTTTTTAATATTAATTACCCCTAGCTTTACCCGAAAATACGGTTTACAACATTCTTTACTCGTTTAACTTCTAATACTTGTTAACCACCCTTATACACTCTTGTATCATTTAAGACCACTAGGATTAACTTCTTATTATCTCAAAGATAATCTCTTCTCAGATTTACATCGACTAACTTATGACATGAACCAACATACGTGAATATGGGTTGTAACACCCTCCCCCCTATAAAATGGATACTAGCCAAACTTGCAAGCAGTTAAACCCAATGTATAGTCTCACAAGGCTATACAAAGCATTATGGATACTAGATTATTTTTATATCGCCATTTTGTATTAAGGAAGAGTATTCTCAAGCTACTACTTCCCTCATAGATCCATTTCACCTTCTAATGCGTCCTGCGTCCCCCGGCATTCTCGTTATATTGAATCTGGAACAGGTAAGGGTATTTATACTTCATCTCCTCTTCTGCTTCCCATGTCATTTCTTTCATGTTATTTTTCCTCCACAATACTTTGATGGAATCTACATCCTTTGTTCTCAGCTTGCGGACTTGTTGATCTAATATAGCCACTGGCACTTCTTCATATGATAGATCCTCTATAACTTGTACATATTTCATAGTTAGAAGGGTCTCCAATACATTTCCTCAACATATATACATGGAATATCAGGTGGAAAATTTCCAATTCGGATGGCAGTTCTAACTCATAAGAAACCTGTCCAATTCGTCGAAGAATTTTGTACGGACCGATATACTGCGGACTTAGCTTACCCTTCTTCCCAAAACGCATGACACCCTTCATCAGCGAGATCCTCAGGAAAACCCAATCACCAACCTCAAACTCCAGATCAAGACGTCGTACATCGGAATAAGACTTTTGCCTACTTTGCGCCGTCCTCAGACACTCTTGTATCAATTTCACTTTGTCAATGACTTGGTGAATCAATTATGGCCCATATAGTTCTGCTTCACCAACTTCGAACCATCCAAGTGGTGATCTACATCTCCACCCATATAGTGCCTCGTGCGGGGCCATTTTAATACTGGAATTGTAGCTATTATTGTAGGCAAATTCTATGAGTGGAAGATGGTTATCCCAACTCCCCTTGAAATCCAGAACACATGCTCGTAGGAATCTTCAAGTGTCTGAATGGTACGTTTAGCCTGTCCGTCAGTCTATGGTTCAAATGCAGTGCTGAGATTCACTTGTGTGCCTAAACCCTTCTAAAAAGACCTCCAAAAGTTAGCCGCAAATTGCGCTCCTCGGTCTGATATAATAGATACCGGCACACCATGAAGCGTAACAATTTCCTTGATATACAACTTTGCATAATCTTCAACTGTGTAAGTTGTCTTAACTTGCAGAAAATGGGCACATTTTGTAAATTGTATCAACTATCACCCATATGGAGTCAAACTTATGATAAGAGCGAGGTAATCCAATAATGAAGTCCATATTAATCACCTCTCATTTTCAGGTCGGAATCTCTATATTCAGAAGCAATCCACTGGGTTTCTGATGTTCGATTTTTACTTGTTGACAATTTGGACATTGGGCTACAAATTCTGCAATAGACTTCTTCATGTTATCCCACCAATACTGCTCCTTAACATCATGGGACATCTTTGTTGAGTGGGGATGGATGGAATATCGGGATTGATGAATCTCAATCATAATCTTCTCTCTCAACCCAGTGACATTAGGCACACATAATCGGCCTTGGTATCTCAGTGCACCCATTTGATCTGATCCCAATAGCCATAATTTTACGCTGCTGAATGCTCTCTCTCAATCATACTAAGGTAGGACCTTCATAGTGCCGTACTTTTACCTCGGCTACCAAAGATGATTCTGATTTATTATATACAGTAACACCTCCGTCATCAGAGTCTAACAATTTGATTCTCATATTGGCTAGCTGAACCACTTCTATCACGACCCAAACCGAAGGGCCATGACAGGCACCCGGTACCTTACTCAACCGAGTACCAACATAACATATCTTTCTTATAGTACTATTGTGGGTAAATGGTCCAACTTTTGTTCCACAACTTGCTTGACTTCAAAACGTAGCACACGACTATCATACGACAAAAGTAACTTATAGAATAACCTCCTTATCATGTTCAGAACCATATTCTCACCCTAAAGCACATGTTATAACATTCCAAACTTGTCGACTTTTCGACGAAACTTATTTTCTTCAATTGGTTTAGCTTCTAATATTTCCAACCCTCTTGATACTTGTTATTCATGATCTTAAATATTTGTAACCTCCAAGGTAACATGATTAACTTACTTTTTGTACTTTCAAATATGATCTCATTTATGAGTTTGCGTCAATTGACTTACGAATCTCATGAACGAAGATATGGGGTGTAACTTCATTGCCCCATTTGGAACATTCGTCCTTGAATTTTAACTGATGCGCTTATTAGTCTCATAACCTATAGATCTTACAAATATTTTAATGTTGTCCTTTCCATCTACGCAATTGTTCGGTGAACAAATCCAAAAGTCAGGGCATTCCCTCCTTTAGGCCTCTTTCTCACACCACGACTAGTTGTCCGAATTCTTCCAATCTTGTAATTGTTGCTACCTTTTGTCACGCAGCCTGTATGACTTTGTCCTTGTATGTGCGTCTATGCAACTCTTCTCTCATTTTCCCTCCTACTTTTAGTCAATGACTAGGCCTCACTTTGGGAACATATATACAGAACTTTGATAAGTTGTCCCTCTGGGCATCTATAGGTGTACTAAAGTTCTTCGCTCGGTACTTGTTGACAATTAGGACACTAGGCTACAAATTCTGCAATAGATTTCTTCATTATCCCACCAATACTGCTCCTTAACATCATGATACATCTTTGGCGAGCTAGATGGATGGAATATCGAGATTGATGAATCTCAATCATAATATTCTCTCTCAACCGTGCCATATTAGGCACACATAATCGACCCTGGTATCTCAGTGCCCCATCTGCTCCGATCTCAAAAGTCGTAATTTTGCGCTGCTGGATGCTCTCTCTTAGTCGTACTAAGTTAGGATCTTCATATTGTCGTGCTTTTACCTCGGCTGCCAAAGATGATTCTGATGTATTCTGTACAGTAATACCTACGTCATCAGAGTCTAACAATATGATTCTCATATTGGCTAGCTGATGAATCTCTTTAGTCAACCCCTATCTACCTGCCTCAATATGTACTAAGCTTCCCATTGAATTACGACTGAGAGCGTCTGCCACAACATTGGCTTTACCGGGATGGTAAAATATATCGGCATCGTAATCTTTCCGTAATTAAAGCCACCTACACTGCCTCAAATTCAACTCCTTCTGCTTGAAGATGTATTGTAAACTCTTGTGATCTGTGGAGATGTCAACATGGACGCCGTATAAGTAGTGCCGCTATCTCTTCAAAGCATACATTACTGCAGCCAATTCCAAATCATGGGTCGGGTAATTCTTTTCATGTTTCTTCAATTTTCTTGATGCATAAGTAATCACCTTCCCATGTTGCATCAATACGCACTCCAAACCTATACCTGAGGCATAACAATATACCACATAACCTTCTATTCCTTCTGGGAGAGTGAGCACTGGCGCATATGTCAATCGATTCTTTAACTCCTGAAAACTTTGTTCACAAGCATCACACCACTGGAACTTAGTAGCTTTCTGTGTTAACTTAGTCAATGGTGTTGATATAGAGGAAAACCCTTTTATAAATCGCCTATAGTATCATGCTTACCCCAAGAAGCTGCGGAGTTCTGATGGTGTTGTAGGTCTCGGCCAATTCTGTACCGTGTCGATCTTTTGAGTTTCAACACTAATACCCTTGTCAGATATCACATGGACAAGGAATGCTACTGAGTTCAGCAAGAATTCACATTTGGAGAGCTTAGCATATAACTTACGATCCTGAAGTGTCTGTAATACTATCTTCAAGTGGCCCGCATTTTCCGCCTCTGAATGAGAATACACCAAAATGTCATCAATGAATACGATCATGAACACATCAAGATATGGCCTGAATACAGT
This sequence comes from Nicotiana paniculata, assembly GCA_005239505.1. Taxonomy (NCBI): domain Eukaryota; kingdom Viridiplantae; phylum Streptophyta; class Magnoliopsida; order Solanales; family Solanaceae; genus Nicotiana; species Nicotiana paniculata. The sequence goes on from MDKI01184686.1 coordinate 21,122, forward strand.
ATTCATGAGATCATAAAAGGTGCTGGGGCATTTGTTAGCCCGAACAACATCACCAAGAACTCAAAGTGCCCATATCCTGCCCGGAAGGCCGTCTTTCGAATATTAAACTCAATCTCCCTTTCAGGAGGAAGACCTAGGAGTTCATCTGGGAAAACATCTGGAAATTCATTGACCACGGGGATTGATTGTATAGTAGGCGGCTTCGCCTACGCATCCCTAACGCGAACGAGATGATAAATGCAACATTTTGAGATCATCTTCCTTGCCTTAAGATAGGGATTAAACGTACCTTTCGGTGTAGCAATGTTCCCCTTCCATTTGATGGCGGGTTCATCAGGAAATTGAAACCTAACCATCTTCGTACGATAATCAACTTGCATAGCATGAGGCCAACCAGTCCATTCCCATTATCACATCGAAATCAACCATTTCTAATTCAAATAAATTCTTGAAGGTCTGATGACTACAAATCACTATGCAACCTCTATATACCCTTCTAGCAATCACAGAATCTCCTATCGGAGTAGATACCGCAAGTGGTTTAGTTATCAATTCAGGTTCAACTCCAAACTTATTAGCCACAAAGGGTGTAACATATGATAATGTAGATCGCGTATGAATCAACTCATATACATTGTAAGAAAACACAGACAATATACCTGTAAAAACATCTGGAGATGACTTTAGATCCTGTCGACCTATTAGAGCACAGGTTCGATTTTGAACACCACTCGAACTTGGCACTACACCTCTACCTCTACCAAGACCTGTAGACTGCTGAAAATCCCATGCTGGAGGTCGAACTGATGAGGAGGAACCACACATAGATCCAGTCGGCTGAGCCATACCACCACCTTCTCTATTAGGACAATCCCGCATCATATGGCCAGGCTGTCCACAAGAATAGCATGCATTAGATCCTCGACGGCACAGTCCAAAGTGGGCCTTTCCGTACTGATCACAACGGGGTGTTGGGGGTCTCGTCTAACTAGTATCCCTATGATATTGCGAGCTGGATGCCCGCAAACTCTGACTTGGACTAGAATAGGTAAATCGATCATACCGAGGCCTCTGAAACTTTAGAGGAGCACTAGCTACAGGTGGCACCGAAATCCTAAAAGACTGGGGCCTGACACTGCCTCTGAAGTCATGAGAATACCCTACAAATCTCTCCCTATTATGCTGGCCCCTATCCTGCTCCATGTCTTCCCTTTGCTGGTGCTTACGATCCTCTAGGGTCTGGGCATAAGTTTGAATACAGGAAATATCCATGCCCTCCAACAAGGAGGTTGTCGTGCACTCATTTATCAGATGTGGTCCCAACTCGTTCATGAACATATGCACCCTATCACTCATCTCGGCCACCATATGGGGAACATACCTTGCTAAAGAATCAAACTGCATACTATACTCTCACACACTCATATTACCTTGTCTAAGAATCAAGAACTTATCAGCTCAAGATCGTCGTATCTCAACTGGCAAATAGTGACGAAGGCCTCAGCAAATTCTTTCCACACAGCTTGAGGAGCGTTCGGACCCTTGGATCTCTCCCAACTATCATACCAGAAAAACACTAAATCCCGTAACCGATAAAATCCAACTCTACCGCCTCTGTATCAGTAGCATGCATAACCCGCAGTGTACGATGAACTTGGTCAATAAAAGTCTGCGGGTCCTCCTTGGGATCTGATCCGATAAACTAGAGGATCTAGATTAATAGAATCACAAACTCTGGTACTATCTAGTTTATCAACTGCACCGGTATTCTGCCTTTGAGCCTGAGCAGGTACCAAGCTAGTCAACAACTGCACCGCACTCCGCATATCCTGGTCTGTAGTGCTAGACGGAGGAACTAGTGGTGTTGGGTGCCTCCTAATATCCTCTGGAGGAGACGGATTAGATGAGGTATGAGACGACATCTCACTCTGAGCCTCACTTTGGCCTGCTCTGGCTTGAGGCATCTGACTGGTACCCTCTCCCATAGCTGTATCAAGTCGTCCACTAATCGCTTGCTTCTTAGTCGAAGGCATCGCTGGAAGAAAACAAGGTTAATATTACAGATGTAAACTAAAGACTCAACTCTACGCACGATCTAGATTCAGGAAGAAGGTAACTACCCTAGATGTCATGTAGTCTCCTGATTATAAATGTGGCACGCTACACATCCATAATCAAGACTCTACTAGACACGGATCATAGACAACCCCTAGGTCAGACTTGCTCTGATACCAAGTTTGTCATGACTTAAACTGGAGGATCATGACTAGCACCCGGGCCATACTTGCCGAGCACCAACGTCCATTTTATCTAACTTTCCTTATTAACTTTAAGGGCTGACGAGATCAATATAAATGGTAGATATGGATCATGAACAACCAACAATGAAAGATAATGGCATGAACAAACATAACATGGGATGACAAGGCTGCCAAGAAACTACATATAAGGTACGAGCTACAACACTGCATGAAAGACTATACAACAAAAATTAGCCAACAAGGCATACCAAACTATACATGAGTCGACACCTGTCTATGAGCCTCTAAAGGAGCATAAGTGTTGCAACATTGCCGGAACAGGGCCCCGACATACCCATAATGTCTATAACAAAAATGCATACCAAGACCACGGCAAGTTCGGAGAAGGGATCTCGCCAATAACCGCTGAACTGGGAAGCCTACTATGGTGGGGGAGCTGCATCTACCTGTCTATCAGGACATGCAACACGACATGAAACGTCCACAAACAAAAAGGACGTCAGTATGAATAAAATACTGAGCATGTAAGGCAGGAAATCATAAGTAAGAACAGTAATGTAAACAGGGATAGAGAATATACCACCTCTAACATTTGGGTACCTCTGAGGGCTACTGACATGAAATGTGTGATACATACATACATACATACATATATATACATCATCATCATATCTTACCCTTTGTGGGCAACATCATCATCATATATTACCCGGCCGTAATAGTCTCGGTAAAATGTACCTGACCACGTGGAGCTCGGTAAAACCCAAGTGATCAGTGGTTGCACAATAGGTGTCGTACCCGGCCTATGGGCTTGACTTTGCCAGGGGAAGTGGCATTGTCGTAATTTGCTGAAGTGTCTAAAGGCTATAACTATTTTCACGAGTATGGGATGGGGTGAAACTTCATGGAAGTGTGAAGGAAGTCAAGAGAAAGCTTTAGGAATAGACATCACCTTATTCAGAGTTCGGATGAGTGAGAAAGGATCATTATGATTCTCTAGCCAAAACATGTCTACTAAGGAATCTTGGACTTTTTTATTTTAAGCATATATAAGGGGCGCAGAGGTGTTGATGCTCAGTCAGCCTCCCCCGTGCGTGCTGCCACCAAGCCACACCAAGTGAGCTACCTTGAGGGGGAACCTCAAGGGCTTTTCTGGACATCTCAAAGGGGTTTCTTAGGTATCCATACGAGCTTGGGAACTCTATGGACGACGCGACACCTCAGGGCTAGTGTTGGGCACACAACGGGTGTCGGAGGCTTGACGTGTGGGCAATTATGTCCTATGGGCTACCGAAATAGTGGATAAAGACTTCTATGCCGATTGGATACTTAAAGCACCTATCTTAGGGGCATCATGTGTCGACTTGTGAGCATAGCTTGGGTTCAGATTTGCGAGCAAGGGTCTGTTGGTCTAGATGTGCAGTTATGGGGTGACACTGCACTATGTGGGATTGAAGTGTGTCGCGAGGGCTATGTTTGACCATGCCATAAGAGAACCATGGGCATTCTATGAAAGACACACATGATAGAGGCCAAGGACTAAAGGTTGACTTACTTGTGTGAAGCACAAGCTGGGTGCGGATGCACAAGGCGAGTGTCAAGCTTGAGGATTGGACTGTGCACGCGAGAGCGATGCTCAGTGCTAGGAGAGGGACGGACATGTCCTTAGCCAGCCCCGGGTGTGCGCAGGGATGAGATCCAGTAGAGGAGAAGTGCCACAGCTAGTCGAGGCCATGAGCCAAGACATCAGACAGGGCGTCATAGTGGAAGTAAACCTCCTGGGCAAGCTTCACCACAGGCACAAGATCGTGCTAGAAAACCTGGGAAAGATGAAAGGCTGTATTGTAGTGTGGGGTGACTACAGGAGCCGCACAGGCTATTTGGTGCCGCTGACGTCCGGAAAAAGGTTGGCCCATGACAACAGTATTGCGTTTATTTATATAAAATTAAATGTATTTAACTGAAATAATACAAATTCATTTGATAAAGGTAAAGAATGGAGGCACGTAGCGAAAAACAAAGATTTTCTATGGGTGAAGAAAACAGTATGGTCATGCAAATTCAGCAAGACAATTCTGTCCAAAAAACCATCAAGAAAATAACCCGAAAGACCAAAATTCTATACTCCTTTTAAAGCAGTAAGATCATTCCAATGTGTTATATTTTACTATGATAGTTTATTTAGTATTTTACCATTTAAAGTCGTTGTTCTTCCTCTTTTTTACTTTCTCTTTATTCTCCTTTTCTTTTTACCTAATATTGTTTCTCTTTTCTTTATACGATGAGAGGGCATTACAACAACTCATATGTATGTTGGTAAAGGATCTCATTGTTGTACCAAGGTGAACTATTTAACTAATTATCTTTGCTACTTTTATTTATTTATTTATGTCTAAATCATTTTTATGGCATTTGATTATATTGGACATCTACATAGAGCATTCATATGAGAGCTTCCACAGAAAAAAAATCTTTTTCATCAAGTCAAATTCTAAAGAGCTAATGCTCTTACTATAGCACCAACTAAAAGCGGAATCTCGTTGTAAAAATTATTATTATATTCTAAAATACATGTCAGCACGCGTAGAAATGTGCAAAAATTGAATTTTATTCCGATTCGGAGTTTACAAATTTCATTTCATCAATCTGATTTATATTCATTAATATGGTAAAATTTATTAACATAGTGGAATTTATTATGCATATATTATAAATAAAATTCAAGTCTGGCCTCAATGTTGTACTCATTTGCAAGATTGTGAAGAGACTTCTATTGAATTTATCATCCTTTGATTTCTCTTGTTTCAAGATGTAAAGTTTTTTCTATCTCTTTTCTCTTTCTATTTTATAATTTATCACTCCATTTTTTTTTAATCTACACACTTTGTTTTATGTATGAATTTAGGTCCCAAAACAGTGATCTTTCAGAAAATAACCATGAGGAGCTTTCACAAATTTCTGATTACCATGACTCCCAAGTCTATAATTTTATGCCTCAAGAACCCTCCGAGCAGCACATGTATTTTTTTTTATTTTACAATTAAATAAATTCTTCACAAAAGAATTTCGAGATATAAAGCAATGGGTACGTATATGTAAATTTGTATATTAGAATAATAATATTCACTTCAAACGCATTGACTTTAGATCTCGAATCGGGCTTTGTATCTCTCCTATGACCTAAAAAAGTATGTTAAACAAATTGATATAGTCTCCTTACTAATTCCTTTTGGATTCACAATTTTAAAAAGGTTAAGAATTAAAAATATAGAGATTTCTTTATTTATTGTCTTTTCAGCCTCTTGTAAAATTCAGAACCTCATATATTTGTCTGACTATGAAAAAAAGTAATCACAGTTGGTGTTTTAATTAAAAATAATACATAAATATTTGATACGATGAAAAGTTTAAAGTTACCAGCGTGACAATTGCACCTTTTAGTTAGCTATAAGTCCAAGCAAATTTATAAACAAAAGGAAAATATAAATTCTTAATAAACTAGTTTTTTTCTAGTAGTACTAGTTTGTGGGTTGTTTATATCTTTTTTTATTCTATTTTTTGGTTTTTTTTTGTAGCATCCAACAGCCATATGTTGAATCAACGTGACATGTATTCTTCCTCAAGGTATTAAATATTCTTTCACACTTATGATAATCTACACTCAACTTCTATATATAATTTATGTATATTTTTATCCTTGACAAGCCTATGTTTAATCATGATTCCGGACTAGCATTTACTATCCGACCAAATTTATCTCCAGAGGTATTTCCTTTTGAAATCTTATCATTTTTCTGTTTACAATTTTTAGAATATTTACCTATTTATACTACATTATAAACTTATTTACACTCGTAGAGGAATTATCACTTAATACATTAGTATATATAAATAATCTATTAGGCTCCGATCTTACCCATTTTCTCTCCTTCTTATACTTAAACACTAATGTCAATCAAAAATTTTGTAATCTCAATAATTTTTCATATATCTGAAACAATCAACGCAATAAAAAAATACATACAATTATGAAGCAAAATGTTGATTTGGGTAATCAACGTTGTTGCTTTAATATCATATATAGTGTTGTTATCCCTAACGTAAACAATATTCAATTTGAGTACATGGTCTATAAGCTCGTTGATAATCTAAAAGCATATCCAATTACTCTTCTCTATATATAATTAGTAAATTTGTCCGCACTTCCGCACAGTTAAATTAATGATGTGTTCCTTAAGACAATGCTATTGAAATAATTATTTTATTATAAAAATTATGTTTATCTAATAAATAATTAAGTCTAAATCATTTTATAGAAATTATTCTTGGTCTACTTCTTTGTCTCATAATTCTACGCATTTCTTGTTAAAACGAACAGTTGTAGACACTTAAATGTAACCCTCTAATCTCAATTTTGTTATTAACAGCTTGTTTGGATGGTTGTTACGTATCGTTTCATAATGTATCGTATCGTACTGTATTGTATTGTACTGTATCGTTCGATAAATACAATATTTGGATAGATTGTGTCGTCTGTCATCATTTCATGATACCACGCACCAACAATATGAAGAATAAATTTGCAATATTATAAAGAAAAATTATGATACATGGTAAAATTATTATATAAAAAGGTAGGGCAAATGATAAAATAAAATTATTTAATAATAACGAAGGGAGAGATTGAGAGAAAAAGACAAGGCACAGCGGAATCACACCAATCGACCGTTACATAAAATGACACATTTCGTCGTTATGTAACGACGGATTTAACGATACGATATAATAAAATTTAAGTAACAATCAAAACAATCATATTGTTAAAATAACAATACGATATAATACAATGAATAACAACCATTCAAACAAGCTGTAAGATATCTAGTAAATACTTTTAAAAGATTCTATTTTCACGCTTTTATGTATTTTATAAAGAAAAAGCAAAAATAAAAAACTTTTCATTTGATCATATTCTCATTGTCTCACTTCCTTATATATATTCATTCAAAGTACTATTTATTGTCCCACCCTTCCTAGCTCTCTTTTCCTTTTCTTTACATTTTCTAATCTTATTATTTATTCTTTTCTTTTCTCTATCATATTTATGTTTTTCTATTCTTCTTTAAATTATCTTTCCCTAAATTAATCAACTCAATTTTCAATTTTTACTTCCATTCATTTTATGAAAAAATTAAAAACTCGACGTTTTCCCTCTCGGTCAACTTTTCCTCATAAGAGATCCAATAGTCATTCAATAATCTTAGTTACAATTCTCCATCTTCCTCTTCATTCACCGATATTTTTTTAATTATAAAAATCGCATGCCAATAAAATGCATAATTGAATGCTCGAATATTTCTCAAGTGTTATTTTATTTTTATTTTTTCCTCTTTTCTTTTCTTTCTCATATTCAAACCCTCGAGCAAATAAGAAATTGTTATCCTTTCTTTAATTATCAAATTAATTACTCTTTTTTCCTACAAATCTTATAAAAAATTCAAAAAATCGATATCTCTTGATTAATCATATGGCATTACAACACACCTATCTTCTAAATTAATAGAGAGAAGTCAAGAAAAATATGGCTTTAAGAGATACATAGTTGTAAGTCACACAGAGAAGCGTAATAGATATGAAGAAATTAGCAAGATTGTCACGACCTAATTTCGGAGTCGTGATGGCGCATGTCGTGGAATCAGGCAAGCCGCTCTTTTTAACTAAGCTAAATTTAATTTCTCGTAAAAATATAATTTTAAATGAATTTATTGATAATATTAAGAATCTGAAGTTTAAAAAAAATGTTTGAAAACTAAATTTAAACCTCTAACCCTGGATCCGGTGTCACTCAGTCATGAGCTACTATAACATAAAGTAAAAGAAAAGGAGAAATGGACAACATTGTCTCAAAATAAAGAATAAGAGGTAGAATAATAAAGAAAAACGAGGTCGCGATCGCCAGCTGCTACTTCGACAACTCCAATGAAAACTCAGACAGCTGCTCAATATCCACTACCGGGTCCCGGTGTACCTGGATCTGCACGCAAGGTGCAGGGGGTAACGTGGGTACACCAACTCACAAGTAACGAACCCAAACTAGGGCTGAGAAGTAGTGACGGACAAAACCTCAAAATTTTACAATAAACAATATACAGAATTTAGACTTGCTAACAATTTATTAGGATGAGTAAATATGCCAAGTATGCCAGTATACTCTACATGTCGTCATAAAAATATATGTATTAAACCAGTGTGGATATGCACATAGTGCTCACAACTCTCCCACAGAAGTCCACCCAGTACTATATATGGCTCTTAGGCCCAGGGAAGTTCCATCCCGGAATATGCATAAACACTGGTGACCGTAGTCACTCCGTACCGAGGAAAAAGGCCAATCCAGCCCCACGGAGAAAATTCATCTCCGGAATACAACACTCGGACAAGATCCATGCCCAGGGACGATCCATCCCTCACATAACATCCACTTCGGACAAGATCCATGTCCAGGGAAGATCCATCCCTCACATCAATGCGCTCACTGGGGCTGTAAAGACTCCGGAGGGGCCCTAGTGGCCCAAGCGCCATATCAAGCCAACGAAGACATGATTTAATATCGCTGCGGTGTGCAGTCCAATCTCATAACTATCTCAGTAACAAGCTCTCGACCTCACTCAGTCATTACTCTTCAGTCTCACTCACATGGATCACAGATGCATCCATCAGCCCGAGACAATGATAAGTATGCGTATAATTAACCATACTGAGACTGAGATATGAAGTGATATGCTATAACGGGACTGAGTATATGAAATCAAATAATCACAAGATGAGATAGTAATATACGACCACTCGGGTCTCAGCATTTTCGGTGTGAAGCCTAGCATTTATATTTAACATGATTTCTAACAGGTTCACAATTACCACATTAACAGAAGTACAGATATCATCAGGGAATAATCACTAAGCGGTGCCATGGATAAGCCAGGTCACAAATACTCGGTGCACGCCCGCACGCCCGTCACTTGACATGTGCGTCACCTCAACAATAGTCATAAATCATTTAGCTCGGGGTTTCGAATCATTAGAACCAAGTTTGGAAACGTTACATACCTTAAACCCGGCTAAAATACTATTCCGCAGTGCCTTTGCCTCTAAATCCGGCCTTTGAGTGCTCCAAATCTACCAATTTTAGATTTTTATCATCAATTTATGCTTAAGGAATGAATTCCAATTGAAAAGTACCAATTTTAGCTCAAAACCCGAAATTAGTCAAAACCCGACCCCCGGGCCCGCGTCTTGGAACCTGACAAATTTATACCAAAATGCTCTTCATCATCCCAGAGTCCGTACATATAAAGAACACTAAAATCAGAGTTCGTTTGACCCCTCAAACCAATCCCTAAAGGTCTCATAATCTCAAGCCCTAAACCCACATTTTTCTACTGATTTTCATGAATTAAATGATGAGATTGTATTCTATAATCACCCATAAACGCCTTTTAATGATCAAAACACTTACCTCTATGAAGAACACTGATTTCCCTCTTCAAAAATCGCCCCCAAAGCTCTATGTCCGTACAAATAATGGTGTTAAAAGGTCTAATGGTCACGGAGGGTTTTAATTTATACTTTCTGCCGAGGGGTTCCGCATATGCGGCCCATGTCTCGCACCTGCAGGACCGCACATGCGGTCAAAACAACCGCACCTGTGGCTTTTCATTAAACGTCCTAACTCCGCACTTGCGACCTCCTCCCTGGCTGGCCAAATCTCGCACCTGCGGAGCCTCCTTCCGCTCCTGCGGTCCCGCACCTGCGATGACCCATCCGCAGTTCTGGTTACACTAGCACCAGCAACTTCACCAGCAACACAAGCACTCCAAACTCCTCGTTAACAACTCAAAACCATCTCGAGCCCCTCAGGACCCCAACCAAACATACCAACACCTCATATATGATCATTCAAACTTAGTTGCACTCCCGAAGCACTAAAAATAACATCAAAACACCAAAATCACATCAAATTCAAGCCTAAGAACTTTGAAATTTCTAAAATCCTCCAACGATGCCGAAACTATCCAAAACAACTCCGATTGACCTGAAATTTTGCAGACATATCAAAAATGACATTACGAACCTGTTTCAACTTCTGGAATTCTATTCCGACCCTTATAACCTATTTTCCATTGCCGACCGGAAATCACCAAAAACTAACTTTCGCCAATTCAAGCCTAATTCTACACCGGTCCTCACCAAAATATTCTGAACACACTCCTAAGCCCCAAATCACCTAACGAAGCTATCCGAGCCATAAAATCCGTATTCCGAGGTCGTTTACCAATAAGTCAACTCTCAGTTGACTTTTCCAACTTCAAGGCTATTTTTAAAGACTAAGCGACTAAACTCTCACTCCAACCATTCCGATTTCAAGCCTACCAACTCTAACACATCGATAACAGTATAACCAACCTATGAAAAGTCAATAACAACAATAATAATAGAATTTCTACGGGACGACCGACCGGCTCGTTAAAGAGATAATCTCTTTAAAATATCAAAAGGCCATTAAAAGGTACCATAACAAAAATCATATCAAGTGTTTCTGGATGAGTAAAATAATCTTATTGTCTCAAATTGTCATTTTCTTTAAGCATGTAATAATACTTTCTCAATTCTTTCTAAAATAATGAAACAATAATCAAATTCAATGTAAAATTTATTACAATCGTCCCTATTTATTTTTTTAAAAGATATTTTAATGTAAGACAAAAAGACAAAGTTATTATTACATATAAATGCACACTAAGCCTGGAACATACTAAAACACCAACAATGAGAAGAAAAAAAAAACTTATGTACAAAGATGAAAAGGAGAAGAATAGTCAATGAAGAAAAAGAGACAATGAAAGAGAAGATTGTGCTTTAGTATTTATAGTAATCAAACTACAAGTAATAACTTATATTGAGTAATAGGAAAAGAAAATTTTGTGGTCAACATGTAACGGATGCAATTTTTGAAGTTTATATCTGAATTTGAGGGAGTTCGGTGAAGATTCGAGTTGAATTTTGGTTAAAATTTTAGAATGAAACTCGAAAAAGCAAACATAAATAAATTATATATTTTTTGTATGTCAGTTGTACAATCGATATACAAAATATATACAACTAACATAATTATATACAAGTTGTATACAGATTATATGTGAAATTGTAGCTTTGGACCGACTCTGAACAACAAAAATTTGTATTCAAGTTGTACATAAATCATAGATTTGTATATATTTTGTGAACAAAGTTTAGTTACTTTCATAAATAGAACTAAATTGGGTAAATAAGTTTAAAATTTGTATACATATAAAAATATCCCACAATATTTTATCCCAGTAAGAATAAGAATAGACAACGAGCAAAAAAGTGAGAAGGCCTTTGTTGAATTACGTCCAAATTCTCACATCCGATTGGGATGAATGATTTGATTTCTTTATGTAGTTGTGAATATTTTTTATTTCTTGAATTAATTTTTGGATTGAGTTATACATACTCAAACGTATAGAGAGTCATAATTCCCGCATTGCTTCTGGATGAGTGATTTAATCTCTTTATTTGATCTCGGAAAATCAAATTAATTTTTAGGATTGAGTTAATTAGCTAGTCTCAACTTTCTATCAAAATATAAACTTTACTCTCAACTTACATAAGATGAAGATACAACAAGTTGCTCTATTGCCCTTTAGTTGGTAATGTTAGTAATTTAATTCAACATTAATATGTATGTTCCCCTTTAGTTGGTAATGTTAGTAATTTAATTCAACATTAATATGTATGTTGCTTTTGTTGTTCCTATGCAGGGATACAATGTCAACTCTAATAAGGCTTCCATTCCTTCAACGAGAACTCGTAAATCGAGGGTACGATGGTCAAAAGAAATTTTATTTTTCTTCTTCTCTTGAATATTATTTTTTATAATTGTATAAATCCAGGCTAACTACGGTATATGAAGAATGCCAATATTGCATGGATCGTCTTCGCGTTCAGGAGTATGTCTAATACGTAATTTATATTCACGGTTTATATTTAATATATATGTGCAGTTTATTTTGTAATAAATTTATCTTTGAAAATGCATGGTAGTTTGTGTATTGGTTCCAAATTGGTAATAAAAAAAAATTCGTACTAGGTGTTTACTAATACTTAACCATGGTCAGTTATATAAATTCTTAGCTCATTAAATCACCTAACTATAGTACGTTAAAAGACGTATATATTTGTATTTATTTATTTATTTATGAAATGAATGCAGAGAGGAGTCATTCAGAGAGAATACATGGAGACTACAAATCGTCAAAATCCAAACGTTTCACGGAATAACAACATGGATCATCGACAGGAGCCACGAAATCCACGGACTATGTAATAAGAAATATTTATTACTACTAATTATGCATCTTTCTAGCAGTATATATATCCTTATATTAACAAAAATAAATATTTTTCCATAATTTATTAATTAAAATAAAGAAGAGATTGTGAAATCAATTGGTGACTAGCACAATTGCATTGCAGTCCAATTCGTAACATGCTATATGATCCAAGTTATGTTGAGATTGGTCAACTAATGGGTTCTTACTTACACTTTTTGGAGTTGAATCTAAACTTCTGTAAGCAATTGTCTTTCATATATATTTCACTTTGACATATATAGCATTTTTTTTTACAGATTATATTTTCGCTTAATTGTCAAGCAATAATAGAGACAACAAGTGAAGAACAGATTGGGATGACCACAGCTTTTGATGGTATCTAGCAAAGAACAAAAACTAAGAAAGCTTTTTACTTTTTGTTAAACTTAAAAACAAATACTGGGTCATTTTGAATTTTTTTTAATTTTATTTTATTATTTATTTATTTATCTTTGTGAGGGAGTTCAAGAAATGTTCGATGAGAATCGAATTCATACCTATATATAAAAGGTTTACAAACTACTCCCTATTCGATTATCTTGCTATGAATCTTTCTCTCCTTTTTTGGGAGGCCTTAATAATATGTTTTTATTTTGCTTTATGGTGTGTTCTTCAAGTTCTTTTTTTTTAAAATGTTATCAAAATAATTGATTATTCCTCCTTCAAGTTTCAAGCGCTATGAATAGTATATTC
>MDKI01207453.1:0-19251 GCA_005239505.1 Nicotiana paniculata
TATATATATATGTATATATATATATATATATGTATATATGTATATATATATATATATATATGTATATATGTATATGTATATATATATATACATATATATGTATATATATATTTTCTTCTATTTAAACATAGAAAAAATCTTATATTCTAAGAATGTGAATATTTTTGTTGTTTTTAATTTTCTTAAATAGAATCTATTAAGAGTAAGATAAAAATTTAACATATTAAGATTAGATATAACCTTAATATTTATAGCAAATTAGTATAGAATTTCGGTGTGGTCAAAAAATAGTTGTTCACAATGATGTGATTTTCCATGTGTTTGTCATACACCTTGTGTGACTTGTTTTGTTGTTTTGATGAGCTATTCGATGTCCTTGATATTACTTGTTAGCTTGTGCTATAGTGGTACACTCACACAAGCATACACTGTAGCATGCCACTTATACTAGCTCATGAGTACAAAAGTTGACATTTATCAATCATGCCCATGTGTTCTTGTATTATCTGATTCCATGTTGATATTGTGAGTCTGTGATCATGTCGGGCGGATTGTAATAGCAAGCTTGTGATCATGCAGGTAGGATTGTGATTGTAAGCCTGTGACTATGCCGGGCGGATTGTTATTGTGATCATGTGACCATGTCCGGTGGATTGTGATTGTGAGCCAGTGACAATGCCAAGCGGATTATGATTGTGATCCTGTGACCATGCCAGGCGGATTGTGGTTGTGAGCATGTGAATATGCCGGTCGGATTGTGATCTTGGCCAGTGAGTTGAACCACTTGATTTATTGATTGTCTTTGTGCTTCCTTATTTGGTTTCGATGATACTTCACGGTGTTCTAGTTGCTTTACTGTTTATATCACATGTTGATTTTCTTGCCATTTACTGATTCTCGCCATCCATTATTAGCTTTATACCTCTATACTGTACATGTTATCTTGTCTAGTGTGTGTCTTCACTTGTACCTCATCACTACTCCACCGGGTGTAGTCTTGATACTTATTGGGTACTAGCCATGGTGTACTCATACTACACTTTTGCATATTTTTGTGCAGATACAAGTACTCAGAGTATGTTGATTGTTAAATAGCGGACCAAATATCGCTGCAGAAACTTCAAGGTACACTTGTCATCGCGTTCGCAGGCCTTGGAGTCATCTTCAAAAATTATTTTTGTACAATTTAATTTTATTCTGAAACAATTGTACTTAGATATTTTCTATAGTGAACTCAGTAGAGCTTATGGCTTGTACTGCCGGCTTTGGGATAGTTAGCTTTGTATAGAAATTCTATTTCTTATTTAGTAGTTATTGGTTGAACTTTTCTATTAATTCAGTAAGCGTTAGGCTTACCTAGTCTTAAAGACTAGGTGCCAATACGACCTCCTACGGAGAGAAATTGGGGTCGTGACGAGTTGGTATCAAAGTTATAGGTTCGTCGTAGCTGCTACGTGTCATAAGCGAGTTTAGTAGAGTCTTGCAGAGCGGTAAGGAGGCGTACGAAACTATTAGGAAAAATCTCCACTTCTTTCATTCATGTCGTTCTGATTTGTTGATTATGATATTTGAGACTTTGTATCTCTATTCTCTCACAGATGACGAGGACGCGCGCTACCGGATCAGCAGAGCTGATACCCGCGCACCCTACTAGAGCCGCGAGAGGCCGGGACCGAGGTAGATGCTGAAGAGGGACATGCATCGTAGCTAGAGCACCTGCCAGAGCACCTGTGGAGGAGCCACTAGTAGCTCCAGTTGGGGGACAAGCACCGGAGGCGCCTGTTGTTACCCTCGGATTTCTTGATACTTTAGCACAATTCCTTAGCAGGTTTCATACATTCGCTCAGGCGGGATTGATCTTTGTTGCACCAGCTACTTCACAAAGTGGCGGAGGAGCTCATACTCCTACCGCTCGTACTCCATAGCAGCGGGCTCACATTGGTCAGGTTCCGGGTATGGTTCTGGTATAACATGTTATTTTGGTTCAGCCTAGGGGAAGCAGAGGAGGAGAAAAAGAGGCTTGAGTGTTTCAAGGTGTATAGTCCACCTACTCTCAGTTGCACAACAACTGTTGAAGCACATGAATTTCTAGAGAAGTGTCACTGTATTGTCCGCACCATGGGTATTGTTCAGGTGAATATAGTTGTTTTTACTACATTCCAGCTATCGGGGGAAGCATATTAGTTGTGGCAGGTTTATGAGGATGGTAGACTAGCCGATGCAGCACCACCCACTTGGGCTCAATATTCAGTGATGTTCTTGAGGGAGTTTGTTGCGTGGCGTGCAGAGTTTGAGTAGTTGCATCACGACACTATGATGTTGTCACAGTATGCTATCAGGTTCAGTGAGTTATCCTTTCATGCACCTACTTTGGTTCCTACAGTCAGAGAGCGGGTGCGAATATTCATTGAGGGTCTTAGTTATGATCTTAGATTTTTCATGGCTCGGAAGTTTCGGATTGATACTCCATTTTAGCAGGTGCTGGAGATTGCTAGGATGTTAAAGCCTATTCGGGGTGAAGAGAAGGAGGCTATGGAGACTAAGAGATCTCGAGGTTATGGAGGGTTTAGTGGATTCTACTCTTCAGCTATGACTCATCATGGCGAAGGCTCAGGTAGTCAGCCTGCCCAGTCCACACATCAGACTACTCGTGGTGCTCTAGTTAGTTAGGATATTCGAGTTTGATAATCATCTTTTAGCTCACCACCAGCATAGGGTTTCTATAGCGGTTACTCCAGTTATACAACATTGACTCAGTAGGAGCAAGCCCACAAAGGGGTTGTTATAAGTGTGGTGATACAAGGCACATAATGAGAGATTGTCCCAGACTCATGGGAGGCGGATTTCATCAGAGAATTCAAGCTAAGGGCTCCATTCCAGTTGGTACTGCACCTCCACAGCCAGTTAGGGGTGGAGGAATGTCCAGTAGAGGGGGAGGCCCAACCCATTGATATGCTTTCTATGATAGGGGTGAGGCCGTTACACCAGATGGTTTTGCTACAGGTATGGTTTTGATTGTTAGTTAGGAGCATCATTCTTATCTTGATTTTGTTTTTCTTATCGGGGCGAGTCCTCTTATATTTCTTCAAGTATGAGTGAGTTTTGTGATTTTGTACTTTGCTTATGTGTTTACCCTTGTTAGGAGATTTTATATGGTAGCCAGTGTCTATGGTTTTGTTTTGTTCACTTTTGAGAGCTATGAGACTATAAGTGACTTCTGTTACTCATTGCGGTAAGTTTTTAGGTTGATACTGTGTGTTGATGTAAGAATCGGGTTTTTGGGAAATGATCGAATAATGAAAAATTTGGTTCTAAAGTTTATCAGTGTGGGTGGAAGGAGTAATTTTTAGTTGAGATGTAGTTGGCGGGCTTATGTAGAATGGGGCGACGTGGGGTCATCCGTGAGTGTATGTATTGTAAGTTCACTCAGTGATTTGATGACTTCGAAATGGTTCTTGGTATGTTTGAGGACAAATGTTTGTTTAAGAGAAGGGATGTAACGACCCGACCGGTCGTTTTGAGAATTAGCGTCCTGTTTGGTGACTTAAGGTCTAGAGCAGCTGCATATTATGTATTTGACGAGCGTAAATGTGGTTGAGTTCGGATTTCAGATGATTCAGGACTGATTTGGAAGAAGGATTCTTACTTTAGAAGCTTAAGCGATAAGGTTAACCGGAGTTGACTTTTGTGTAGATGACCTCGAGATGGTGTTTTGATCATTACAATGGCTTCGTATGGTAATTTTGGAATTAGGCGTGTGTCCGGATTTTGATTTGGAGGTCTGTAGGTTCATTTGTTGTATTTCGACAAAAATTGGAATGTTAAAGGTTTGGTAGGTTGAGAGGTTTGATCGGGAGTTGACTTTGCTAATATCGGGTTCAGATTTTGATTCCGGAAGTTTGTATAGCTTCGTGTGTCATTTGGAACTCGCATGCAAAATTTTGCGTCATTCCGGATAGATTTGATATGATTCAACGTGAGTTGTAGAAGTTGGAAGTTCATAAGTTTATTAAGTTTGATTCGAGGAGCAATTCATAGTTTTGATGTTGGTTGATATGATTTGAGGCCTTGAAAATTATGTATTATGTTATGGAACTTGTTGGTATGTTTTAATGGGGTCCCGCGGCCCCTGGGTGTGTTTCGGACGGGTTTCAGATCATTTGGATCATGTTGGGCAGAGGTGTAAAGCTGCAAAAGTGGCAGAGTTAGCGCATAAGCGCATTTTGGGAAGGCCAGGTAGGTCCAAAGATGCGGAGAATTGGTCACATTTGCGGAAGCGCATGAGTGAATTTGTGAGGCACGGAAGCGAGGGAGTCTCGCAGAAGTAGAAGGTTCATCGTACCGGCGATGTCGCAAAACCAGAGATATTTTCCACAGGAGCAATGGTCAGGATTCAGTGTTTTTTGCATAAGCGAGTTTTGGGTTGCAAAAGCTACACCGCAGAAGAGGCTAATGTTCCGCAAATGCGAAAAGGTCTGGGCAGAAGCATATATTCGATGGTTTGGAAATTTTTATCATGTCTTGAGTTTTAGAATTTGGATTTGTGCAATTTTTGTGGGGTTCTTCACGTGTTTTATTGGTTAAGTGTACTTTATTCAGAACTGATTATATTTCATGATTCCATAGTTATTTTTTTAAATAAAGTAGCGCATTGAATGAGAAAAAATTGGAAATTTTGTAAAATATTTCAAAAAAAATGTAAAATGAGGATTTGAAGGATGGTTTGATATTAGAATTTGATAATTTTGGTATGGTTGGACTTGTATTGAAGTGGGTGTTCGGATTTTTTTAATTTTGTCTGGTTTCGAGGTGCGTGCCTAGGGTTGACTTTTTGCGTTGAATTTTTAGTTTTAATTAATGATCGAAACATTATTATCTGGAATCGTTTCGTATGAGTTTTATTTATGTTATGAAGTAATTTTAGCTTGATGTGAGCCGTCCGACGCTTGTTTCACACGCGAATGTCATTTTAAAGTATCGGTCTAGCTTCTTTGAGGTAAGTATCTTGCCTAACTTTGTGTAGATGAACTATCCCTTAGGATTTGAGTCTTTTGTGCTATTCGTATCATGTGAAAGCCGTGTACGCGAGGTGACGGGTACGTACTTGACTTATATGTGGAAATCTACCTGTTTTGACCCTTAGGCATCTTTTATTTACTTATTTGGAAATGTTAGCACATGTTATATGTTTTATTCGTCATGTCTACTATCACATGATTTATTTGAAAATGTCATTACATGTCACGTTCTTTACTTTTCAAGTTTGCTTTTATATGCTTTCTTTGGAGTTGTTACAACTTTTACTATTACATGATTTGTTTTATCGTTTAGTTGCTCTTCGTTGAGTTTATTGTTACATGATATCCCTTGTTGCCGGTTTATTCTCGTGGTTTTGGACGAAGTACTAGCTCGTGCCATCTATTTCATTGTTAGCTTAATTTGTACACTAGAATCCGGAGTTTCCATTTCATGGAGACACTGTCACTATTGAGTTTATCCTTAAACAATTAATTGGAATTCAAGTTATCAAGAGTCATTAATTTATTTTAATGGAAGTTGTGTTTAAAGGAGGTGTTGTTCCTTGTTGAAATACTATTCCGTTCATTTTGTTGTTATTTAGATTCTATATATGTTGTGTTGAGCCATGGGCTACTTGTTGTGAAAATATTGATAGCGTTGAATCCTTGGGAAGGTTGTGGCCTACAGGCACTTGTGATACGCGTGACAAGGTATGTTGTTGTGATGACAGAAAGTATGAATTATTCTGTGATTTGACTGTTGTTATGCTGAGTATAAGGGTGGAATTTTACCATTGTCGTTATATGGGGTATAAGGGTGGCATCTCATTGTTGTTGAATGTATGGAGTGATACGGACGGCTATTGTGTTATTGTCCGGGCAGAGTGATAAGGGTGGCTATTACACGGACAAATACACGTGGCTATTTTACGGAGCGATACGGGTGGCTATAGGAGAGATAAGGGTGGCTAAGGATATTGTCAGGGCAGAGTGATACGTGGCTATCAGAGAGACAAGGGTGGCAATGTCAGGGATGACGTGTGATGGTTTGGAGACATTGTGTTGGTGATTTTCATATGATGGTGTGATTTTCCCTGTGTTTGTCATACACCTTGCGTGACTTGTTTTGTTGTTTCGATGAGCTATTCGATGTCCTTGATATGACTTGTTGACTTGGGCTGCAGTAGTACATTCGCACAAGCATACACTGTTGCATGCCACTTATACTAGCTCATGAATACGAAACTTGACATTTATCAATCATACCCATGTGTTCATGTATTATTTGTTTCCATGTTCAATGACTGCACCTTTGATGCAGTGGTAGTACATAAGAGACTTCTTAATTGTCTAGTTGTAAAATATTGTGAGTCGGTGATCATGTCGGGTAGATTATGATTGTAAGCCTATGACTATGCCGGGCCGATTATGATTATGAGCCTGTGACTATGTCGTGCGGATTGTGATTGTTAGACTATGACCATGTCGTGCGGATTGTGGTTGTCAGCCTATAATTATGCCGGGAGAATTGTGATTTTGGAACATGAGTTGTCCGTTTGGTTGTGACTCGAGATGTGGGCACGAGGTGCCGTGAGTACATGATGATGGGTTGAGACCTGGGACTTGTGACTATGAGATGAAGTACCACAGAGTGATTTAGTTGTGAAACTTGTGTTACAACGACTTGATTAATTGATTGTCCTTTGTGCTTCCTTATTTGGTTTCGATGATACTTCACGGTGTTCTTGTTTCTTTACTGTTTATATCACATGTTGATTTTGTTAATATTTACTGATTCATGCCTTCCATTATTAGCTTTATACTTCTATACTTTATAGGTTATCTTGTCTAATGAGTGTCTTGACTTGTACCTCGTCACTACTCCAGCGAGGTTAGTCTTGATACATATTGGGTACCGCCTGCAGTGTACTCATACTACACTTCTGCACATTTTTGTTCAGATCCACGGACTCGAAGTCTGTTGATGGTTAGATAGTGGACCAAATATCGCTGCGGAGACTTAAGGTATACCTCATGTTGCGTTCGCAGGCCTCGGAGTAACCCTTAGAAGTGATTTCTAGAGATTATAATTCTATCCCGAAACAGTTGTACTTAGAGATTTTCTATAGTGAACTCATTAGAGTTTATGACTTGTACTACCAATTTTGGGATTGTTAGCTTTGTGTAGAAGTTCTATTTCGTATTTAATAGTTGTTGGTTAAATTTTATGATTAATTCAGTAAGTGTTAGGCTTACCTAGTCTTAAATACTAGGTTCCATCACGACATTCTACGGAGGGAAATTGGAGCCGTGACAATGAGCTCCACCAATATTTTTGAATGAGGAAGAAACTATATTAAAGTCACCACATAAAAGCAATGCATAATTATGTGAGTTGTGAAATTCTACTAGATTGTTCCATATAATTTGTCTATCACGATAGTAGGTCCTAACATACACCATAGATAGTAACTACGGGGTTGAGTTAGGGCTAACCTAGACTAATACATGGATTTCTTATCTTGTGACCGCAACGGGGTTAACAAATAATTCATGTGAATGCCAGAGTAAGACTATGTCACCGGATGCACCGCGAGCAGCTACTTGAATGACGTCTGTGAAATTAAATTCTTGGAGTAGTGATGTATGATCCTCCATTTTCGTTTCAGTGAGGCATAAAATAGATGGAGTGTTCCAATTGAACAGGAAATGTAAATTTCTACGAAATTCTTGATTATTTGCCCCTCAGAAATTCCACAACATAATCTTCATTAAATTATCAATGGGAAGTGGGCTCCCTCCTGGAGCCAGAGATGATTGTAGTGAACTGTAGGTGCTAGTATGGCTATTGCCTGAGGAAGGAGATGCATTAGTAGTAGTGGTCGTGGTGGGGTCAGTGTATACGGCCAGAACGGGCCTGCCCTTCTTATGACTAATCGAGGTTGGATCATGATAGGCCACGGTTCAGCCTCATGTTATATCGAGACTCAGTGCAGAGTTAGATTGCTGAGCCCATAATTCGGTGATCGATCAAGGTCGAGATCACCCAAAATCGAGACCAAGAAAAATAGAGATCGAGCAAGGCCGATGAAAGTTTACCTAGTCAAATAATGATAAGCCGAAATATCCATAATAGAGCAAGGATCACGGCAGAAATCTCGGCACGTACCAAGATAATGCCGATTAATTAGCCAATCAAGGGATTTCTCACTATATTTAGAATTGTACCATAAGTAGGACTCTACCACTATATAAAAAAGTTCTAATAATTTATAAAGGCATCATATTCACGCAATACAAAGCAATAAACTATTATTTTCTGTAAGTTCTCAATACTTTGTTACTCTTCTCATATCTCATTTGATATTTCATTTGGTTCGAGAGTAACTTAGCTCGAAGGTCAAAGATGCACATCTCATTTGGTTTGCTTTTATTTTTCTTTACAGTCAATTTCAATATCAATTTTTATATTTTCTCAATCTCTGCCATGTAAAATCACGTGTCCTTTAACCCACAAATAAATTCAATTGTTATCCGTTTTTAGGGTAAACAGTTTGATGCCCACCACGGGGCTAAGGATAATAGTGATTGTCTAGTACTAAATTTCCCAACACACACTATTTTATACTTGTTCTTTTGAGTATCTTTCATTAAAGAATCAACACGCCGAACTCTTAAGCAGCACCCACACACATAGACAATGGCATTGGTTTCCACGGCGAAAACGACAACATAGCCGTCCCAAGGAACGAAGTACCTCCAGTTGACCTCGATGGAGCCCCGGCCGTAGACCCAATCGATGTCAGTTCCCATGTTTCCGTTAATGCAAATTTGGTTGTTGACCCCGAGAGTAGTGTCAACAAAGACGTTCGACCAGCCGGTCAGAGTCCGTAGGGCAGCGAGGAAGGCAAGATCAACCTTCGAGTGATATTCGAAATGTTGCAGGCTCAACAAGTTGTAATAGCACAACTCCAAAACAGAACCATACACCAAGTAGGGTCGAGCCCGAGCCATCGCATCAAGTTGTTCATAGGGCCGAATCAGTGTCTAGGAGGTCAAACGGAAATGAATCAGGGACTGACCCTACAATAATTAAGATGTTCGAGGAGTTAACAAAACGAGTTGAATCGAGGGAGAAGAAAATTGAAGCAAAATGACAAGAAGGTGGAAATCTATAATTTCAGGGTTGATTAAATTTCGGGGGCACCACCGATTTTGAAGGGTTTGGATCCAAAGAAGTTTGTGCAAAATCCCTTACCCTGAGCGCGGATCCTAAACCAATTACTAAGAAGTTCTGCATGCCATAATTTCCCAAGTATAATGGAACGACCGACACTAATGGGCATGTCACTTCATACACATGTGCGATTAAGGGGAATGATTTGGAGGATGATGAGATCGAGTCCGTGTTATTGAATAAATTTGGAGAGACCCTATCAAAGGGAGCAATGATATGATACAATAATTTTCCACCCAACTCCATTGACTGTTTTGCCATGCTAGCAGATTCCTCTGTTAAAGCACACACTAGAGCTATAAAGGTCGAGACTAGGAAGTTGAACCTCTTCAAGGTAAAGCAGAACCATAATGAGATGCTCAGAGAGTTTGTGTCTTGGTTCCAAATGGAACGTATGGATCTACCATCGGTCACTGATGATTGGGCCGTTCAATCCTTCCCTCAAGGATTAAATGTACGAAGATTGGTGGCTTCACAAAAATTAAAGAAGAACTTGATCGAATACCCAACTGTTACTAGGTCCGATGTGCATAATTAGTATCAATCAAAGATTAGGGTCGAAGACAACCAGCTGAGGACTCCTTTCGGATCCATTTATCCTATCATGCCCGTCAACAGAGTTGAAAGGGACATCGACCGGGAACCACGATCAAACATGGATCGTTACCAGCCATATAATAAAGATCGAAGAAACAACACACAGGGACGCAGCCCTATTCGAGGTAAAAGGAGAAATGATCGAGGTCAGAGCTCTCGAGGGCTCATGAGATATAATGGTTTCGACAGGAATATCGAGCCTAAAGAAGCACCACGACTGTCAGAATACAACTTCAATGTTGATGCATCCGCTATCGTATTGTCCATCAGAAGTATCAAAGATAATAGATGGCCTCGACATATGCAGACCGATCCAGCCCTGAGAAAGCCCAACCAAATGTGCAAGTACCATAGCACCCATGGCTATAGAACATAAGATTTTAGACAGCTTAGGGAGGAAGTAGCCCGGTTCTTCAACGAGGGGCACCTTCAGGAATTCTTAAGCGATCGAGCTAAGAGTCACTTCAGAAACAGAGATTCAAACAAATAGAACAAGAAAGGATATCCACAACATTGGATCCATATGACTGTTGGAGGGGTCGATATTCCTCAAGGACTTGTATTTATACGCACCAAGGTGTCGATCACAAGGGAGAAGCGAACTCGGGATTACATACCAGAAGGAACCTGTCTTTCAATGACAAGGATGCAGAAGGGATCCTGCAACCCATAACGACACACTAGTAATATATGTGCTTGTGAATAAGACTCAATTTAAATGTATTTTAATTGATCCACGTAGCTTGGCCAACATCATCTTATCGAGGTTCGTAAAATAGCTCGGCCTATAGGACCAGGTTGTGCCCGTGTCCCGAGTACTTAATGGCTTCAACATGGCATGCGAAACCACCAAAGGTGAGATAACTTTTCCAGTGAATGTGGCAAAGACCATCCAAGAGACGAAGTTCCATGTGATCGAGGGTGATATGAGGTATAGCGCTCTGTCTGGGAGGCCATGGATCAACAAAATGAGGGATGTGCCCTCAACCCTTCACGGGTTCTGAAGTTCATGACACTAGAGGGATTTAAAACATTCTACGGGGAGCAACCCGCCACCAAAGAAATGTTTGGAGTCGATGAACTGATACCAATATCGGCACTCTCATCAACAAAAGGGTCAGATTCGAAGAGAAAATAGGATGTCAAATAGCAACCACGGACACCGGCCTCGACCCAATCATAGAAGCAGGGGACTGACGAGGATGATGATTATGGGGTTCCTCGATCCTTCATAGCCCTGATGATTCTGACGCCACCAAGTCAACAGTCGAAGAGCTGGAACAAATCGAGCATCATCCTAGACGAAAGGTAACCCTAGGCACGGGGCTAACTCCCGAGCTCAGGGGAAAACTTTTTCAATTCCTTAAAACTAACATAGATTACTTTGTTTTGTCCCATCTCAATATGATAGGGATCCTAGCGGAAATCACCACTCATAAACTAAGCGTGGATCTGAAGTTCCATCCGGTGAAGCAAAAAAGAAGACCCCAGTCTGAGGCTAAACCTGCTTTCATTAAAGACGAGGTAACCAAAATTCTTAAAATATGATCCATTCGAGAAGTAAAGTATTCCGAATGTTTAGCAAACGTAGTGGTAGTCCCTAATAAGGGAACAAACTTAGAAAGTGTGTAGATTATAAAGATCTAAATAAATAATGCCCCAATGACTCTTTTCATTTGTCTAATATCGATCACACGAATGATATCACGGCCGACCACAAGAT
This sequence comes from Nicotiana paniculata, assembly GCA_005239505.1. NCBI lineage: Eukaryota > Viridiplantae > Streptophyta > Magnoliopsida > Solanales > Solanaceae > Nicotiana > Nicotiana paniculata. The sequence goes on from MDKI01207453.1 coordinate 11,576, forward strand.
CCTCAGTTTTCTCGATGCCTATTCTCGGTACAACCAAATACAGATGAACTCGGAAGATCACGAAAAGACCTCGTTTATCACTAAGTACAATACCTACTGCTTTAATGTAATTCCATTCGAATTAAAAAATGCTGCTGCAACTTATGAACGCCTAGTAAATCGAATTTTCGAAGAACAAATAGTGAAATCAATGGAGGATTATATTGATGACATGCTAGTTAAGTCCATGCGAGTAGAAGATCATTTGAAGCATTTACATGAAACTTTCAGTATACTGAAGAAATACAACATGAAGCTCAACCTAGAAAAATATGCATTCGGGTTCGGCTCTGGCAAGTTTCTCGGCTTCATGGTATCCAACCAAGGAATCTAGATCAACCCCGACAAAATCAAAGCTCTCAAGGACAACATAAAGGCTACGCAGAGGTTAATGAGGCGTATAGTCACCTTGGGGTGATTCATCTTGAGGTCCTCCGATAAGAGTCATCAATTATTCTCGTTGCTGAAGAACAAGAATAACTTCACACGGACTCCGGAATGGCAACAGGCCTTGGAGTAGCTTAAATGGTACTTATCGAGCCCACTGCCACTTCACACGCCGAGGACAGACGAACAACTTTACTTGTATCTTGCAATATCGGAGATAGCGGTAAGTGTAGTCTTGGTCCGAGAAGAACAAGGTATACAATCCCCTATCTATTATGTTAGTTGGACCTTAGGTGATGCCAAAAGTAAGTATCCCCATCTAGAAAAATTGGCGCTCCCTTTGATAAGTGCCTCTAGGAAACTAAAACCACACTTTCAGCGTCATCCTATATGTGTTGTAACAACTTATTAATTTCAAAATGTTTTGCATAAGCTCGAGCATTCGGGACGGTTGGCCAAATGGGTTGTAGAAATCATACAATATTGAATGTGGACCCCGATCAACCATCAAGTCTCAAATCTTGACAGACTTCGTGGCTGACTTCACGCCGGCCCTAGTACCCGAGGTTCAAAGAGAACTATTAGTAAACTCGGGTACATCCTCGAGAATTTAGACCCTCTTTATGGATGATGCTTCAAACACAAAGGGGTCCCGACTCAGCGTCATGCTAAAACCACCCACAGGTAACGTGGTTAGACAATCTATTAGAACTGTAAAATTGACTAACAACGAGGCTATAATTGCAGGTCTCGAATTAGCCAGAGGCTTAGAAGTGGAGGTGATCGATGCCAAATATGACTCCCTCCTTGTGGTGAACCAGGTTAACGGAACCTTTGATGTTCGAGAAGAACGAATGCAGAGATACCTGGATAAGCTATAGGTAACTCTACACCGATTAAAGGAATGTACTTTGCAACACATACCTCGAGATCAGAATAGTGAGGCCGATGCCCTCACAAAACTAGGGTCATCAGTCGAAGAAAACAAACTCAATTTCGGGGCTGTCGTACAACTCATGAGATCAGTGGTTGAAGAAGTCCACGCCAAGATAAACTCCACAAGTTTGACCTGGGATTGGAGAAACAAATACGTGGAGTATTTGGAGAACGAGAAGCTCCCATCATATCCAAAAGAATCAAGAGACATGCGCACAAAGGTAGCACGATTTACCTTGTCCGAAGACGGAACCTTGTTCGAAAGGATGTTCGATGGTCCATTAGCGATATGTCTTAGACCAAAAGATACTGAATACATTATGAGGGAAGTCCACGAGGGCACTTGGAAAAATCATTCTGGTGCCGAATTATTGGTCCACAAAGTGATCAGAGTCAGATACTACTGGATCAACATGGAGAAATATGAAAAATAGTTTGTTCGAAAATGCGACAAGTGCCAAAGGTATGCAACAATATCAACCCGGAGAACTACTCCATTCGGTCTTATCCTCGTGGCCGTTCATGAAGTGGGGAATGTACATCGTTGGCCCTCTTCCATGGGCCCCAAGTAAAGCTCAATTTATTTTATTTATGACTGATTATTTTTCTAAGTGGGTTGAAGTACATGCTTTTGAGAAAGGCAGAGAGAAGGAAGTCATAGACTTCATTTGAGACCACATCATATGTCGATTCAGGATGCCTTCTGAAATCGTATGTGATAATGGAAAGCAGTTCATCGACAACAATGTAACTAAATTTCCCGAGGATCACAAGATCAAAAGAATCCTATCAACTCCTTATTATCCTAGCTGGAATGGACAGGCCGAATCGACCAACAACACTATCATCCAAAATCTTAAGAAGAGACTAACCGACGGCGAAGGAAAGTGGAAGGAAATCTTACCCGAGGTTCTTTGGGCATACCGCACAACATCAAAGTCTAGTACCAGAGCTACCCCATTTTTATTGCTTTATGGTGCCAAATATTTAATATCAGCCGAGGTCGGAGAACCCAGTATCAGGTTCCGATATAGAACATAAGAGTCAAATAACGAGGCCATGAATACAAGCCTAGAATTATTGGATGAACGAAGCGAAGCCACCCTCGTCCGATTGGCCACCCATAAACAACGGATCGAGAGATACTACAGTCGAAGATCCAATCTTTGATACTTCAGCATTGGGTACTTGGTGCTAAGGAAAGTCACCCTCAATACATGAAATCCGAATGAAGGAAAATTTGGCTCAAATTGGGAAGGACCGTACCGAATTCTTGAGGTCACCGGAAAAGTGTCCTACAAGCTCGGAACAATGAATGGGGAAAAATTGCCGAGCAATTGGAACATATCACACCTAAAATGATATTATTGCTAAGTTACGACCCCAAACTATTTTCACTTTTATTTTAGACCAACACTTGCAGGTGGTAAACAAGAATCGACGATGGATTTTTCAGTGAACGGAATGAAGTCTTTAGGTCTAAAAGCATGTGTTGCACTCTTTTTCCCTTAGGCTGGTTTTGTCCCAAATGGGTTTGTTGGCGAGGTTTTTATTGAGGCAACAATGAATCGTGCTAAATTAGAATCAAGCCCGATTACGAATCGGCATCGAAGATGTATTCAACAATATCCGAAGTTTCTCTGCAATCAACCTCGAATACTGGTGGGTACCTTCGGATATACATTATCTTTGGATATCAACTCTAGAGAAGAAACTAATTCATAAAAGGAGGGTCTCGATAGATAGGTTCTATTGTAAGGGCCAAACGACCAGAACAAACTGTGCCCAAGTAGATTGTTCGAGCCCTAGCTTAAACATGGACGCATGTATGACGATTTAGATCATGAATAAAGAGAAGTACTTTCCTTGCAAACATCTGATGTTTAAATTATTTTCCTCTTTACATCCCTTAAAGAGCTTCGTACTGTAACGAGCCTAAGGGAAATACTTAACTAAAACACAAATGACCACTACCTCATACGGGGACTGCCGTTCAACTCGAACAACCAAAGTTATCAGGCCTCGAGAACAAGACACCTAATAGGCAACTCGGCCACTACACTCGGGGACTTTTTTCTCGGGTAAGCCCGAACAAAATGGGAAAACGATCCCAATGGGCAGATCCCGAACTAAAAGGCTAAAGCCAATTTAACATGTCTCGGAGACGTCCAAAATCCATGACAAAAATAGGCCTTCAAAAAATGAAAAAAAACTAAAAAATTCTTTCACAACCATTTATAAAAGGCTACCCTCGGCAAAGTCACAAATTTAATACATCTTCAGGAAAAACTTCAATAATATCGAGCCCCAAAAACTCTAATAAAGGCAACGGTTGTTCAAAACCTCGAACACAACCTTGTTGTCTCATGCTAAGGCATTTCAACCTTATCGATTACAATTAACAAAGCAAAGTAAAAAACATAAAAGCCGAAAGGGAAAAGAAAGCGTTATATTTATATATAGAATGATTTTCTTCATAAGGGCCGAATCGGCCTAGTCCAAAAAACTTACAACGGCCCAAAATGGCCTCAGAAAAAGTGCAAAAAGAAGAAAAAAAGGAAATACCAAGTCCTAAGAGCCTTGGTCTCTATCAGAGGCAGTATCTCCATCCTCGGGGTATTCCCAATCTTCGAATTCAATTGGGCTATTGGGTTCTACCTCGAGGAAAGCTAGCTTTCAAGCCCGAATTTCTTCTCCTTGGGCATTCTCGACCTCGACCATGATGTCAAAATCCTAGGCTTGAGCGTCCTCGACGGATTCCCTTCGAGTTTGCCATTTTGCATGATCTATCATGCTTCTAGCCTTGGTCTGGATGGCCTCAACGTCAACCTTGAATTGGGCCACCTTTCATCAACTTTAATACCAGCCGTGGCCACCTCAGATTTAGCCACCCCGCGCTCATTGGTGTCCGAATCTAGCTGAGACTGAAGCTCTTTGATCTTCTCGGCCTGCACCGATGTTTTCTCTTTTGCAGTTGAAGCTGAGTCTCGACCGAATCCAATTGTGGTTGGACGGCCTCTTTCTTCGAGGCTAGGATATCCATGTTCTACTTAAATGCTTCAGCCCAGACCCGTATCTCGTCCACCTACCAATCGAGTCGTCTGATCTGCTCAAGGCTCTATCGGACTTGCACAATTGGATATTTAATCATTATCTCCAGCTAATATCCACTATCGTGAAGTATTCATAATACATGTTCGGCCATATCACTGTGCTCGTCTCGGGTCGCAACCAAATCGGCCTGAAGCCTCTCACTGAGGAGCCTATAGGTGTCATTTTTTCGGTAAGGCCTCGAACCTCAACCTTGTGCTTCTCTCAAATTCTAAGTAAGGCTTCATGGTGCAACAATGAATCCTTCAAGTAAGGAAGAAGATGTTAGAACAATCTAAAATTCTAAGTATAAAAGAAACAAGGAAGAGACCCTCAAAGATTACCCGATCCAGAGCATGTTGAGCCTCGTTGAATAGGCAAGCGGCCCCTAGAGCATTCATCATGGCTTGGTCCTCCTCTGTCACCATGCTTCTCAGATAGCTGGAAATTCCTACAGAGGGAGAGAAGACTTGAGCATCCTCCGGGACAGTAAGCACCATGTGCCATTTGCGGCTTGGGTTAGCACTCGGAGCCTGGAATTGATCCACCAGTCTTGGGCTCGATGAAGATCTAGTAGCGCCCATAGAGGGTATTTCCTTCGGCACCAGTAAATCAACGAATCCGGTGACATGCTCAGAAGCAGCAGCTTCAATCCCGTCGAAGAAACCATGGATATCAATCCTGTGACATTCCACCATATTGGCCTCTTGAATCATAGTATCCGAAATCTGGGGGGGCATCCCGAAATATCAACCATCCCGAGCTCGTCCCTAGGGACCTCTTCCATTAATCGGGAAGACTCGCCCCCGATTTCTCTCTGAATCATCTTAGTTAGGGACGGAGTGGCCTCTGCTCTTTCTGATTCAGGGACCTCGGTCAAAGCTCCCTCATCAACTACCTCTGATTCGGAGGTCTTTTGTACTAAAGCAGTAGCTCCCACACGGGCTACCTGCTTGGAGTTGTCTTCTTATTCTTCTTCCTCTTCGGACTCATCCCTTAATTGGCAGATTCATTTCGAGGAAATAACACCAGCATCCACCTTAGGTTTATGAGGCTTCCTTGCCCGTTTTTTCTTTTCCGAGCACAGGGGGCTCGGAGCCCTTTTTCTCTTTTTCTCCTTGGCCGGCTTTGGAGCTGATGGCTGGAGAAAGACATCTTTGTCACCGGAAGTGGGTCTCATTGTAACATCCTTCCCGAGACCTGCAAAATAAAAAGAGATAAGTTAGTTCGAGAAAAGGCCAGAACAATAAGCAATGCCAGGCAGAAATTTACCATGGTTACGGGCCTCCCATCGACCCGTTGATATCTCCATCCAGGCACATTCGGAGTAGGGTCTTTGAGATACCAAGCCTTCGACCCATTGCTTCAATTTCGAAATTGGGTCCAGCATCTGGACCACAACTGCAATAACAAAGCAAAGATAAGGAAAGGTGATAGGAAATGAAACGGCAAATCAAATGTTTGAGGTAAAAGTTCTTACATTAAATGTTTCATTTTAGGGAACGACATGTCTTCAATTGGGATCAGGGTTGATGTCCTTATTCGGACAAATCTGCCCATCCAGCCTCGATCCCGAAACTCGTCTAAGCTGGAGAACGGGGCTCTACTGGCCCGGACGGCAAGCGTAATCAGTCCCTCTTAATAGAGCCTGGGACTGTAAAGGTGCATAAGGTGATCGAAAGGACATTCCCCGATCTTCCTCATGAAGAAACGGAGGAGAACGACTATTCTCTAGAACGAAGGGTGGTTTGGCCTAGGGTAACATTGTATCTTTTGCAAAAAATGATGGGGTCAAAGGGACTAAATGTAAAGGGGTAAGTGTAACCACTTAGATACCCTACCACTTAGGTGGTGATCGATTCCTCAGGAAAAAGAATGACCACATCTTTGTTCACCCAGTTGCACTCCTCCTTGACCTTTTTGAGAATGTCCTTGGAAATGGTGCATATATACCTTGAAATCAACTCGCATCGATACTGCATCGAGAGGGTCTTCTATATCTTAATGTCAGTGACAGTTGGGCACCCCGTCGGAACGAATTCCTCAGGGTGAGGCTCTATCGCAGCCTCATCACCAGCGGGGTCGTGATGAAGAAGTAACTTCTTTTTGCGGCACAGTTTTAGAAGTCTTAGCCATTTATGAGCAGTAAGGAAAGGATTAAGGATGATATGATATTGATTAGAGTTCAAGAAACTTGGGTATGGAAATTATGAATTAAAGGGATTTTTTGAAATCAAGAGCAGAAAAAATGTTGGTTTAAAGTTTGAATGAGAAAGGGTTGAGGTTCTAATATGTTGGAGGCAACGGTTCTGAACCGATAGTAGTCGCCATCACCTAAAAGATTTAATGTCTTGGTAACTTGATCAACAGGAAGTTTTGTTCCTTACGTCATGATCGAGTTCGTCACGGATGTCATTATCTATCGAGATGGAGTTCGGGAATTCATGTCATTTCTCATCACCTTCTTTCCGAGAAACGAGGGGACTATATGTATACGGTCATAACGGACCTGACCTTCTTATCACTAATTAAGGTTGGATCATGATAGGACACGGTTCGGCCTCGTGTCAGGGTATAACGCACTAATTGTGTCAGGCTCAGCAATCTAAATCGAGGTATAACGCACTAATTCACTCTTTCGGACTCAAATTTTCAACCAATTTACTTTCCGAAAACACTACATCGAGGTATTTCGCTTTATTTTATGTTGAAACTTTTATAATAATGTATATTAGTTGATTTCAATGTGTTCTATTTCGTTTTGTGTTTTATTGGCGAAATTAGTATGTTACATTAATCCGGACATAAATATTAGTGTTGTATAAAAAATATAAATTTGTTAAATAAATTTGTTTGTTCATATCCGGACTTATATATTTGTGTTTCCATGCCGTTTTGTGTTTTATTTGTGATTAAAATGTATTTGTTATTTTTATTTTAGCGTAGTAAAGTGTAGTATTTTAGCGTAGAATCCATTTAGTTTAAGTATCTTATACTGTTAGTTGAATATATATATATATATATATATATATATACTTTGTACAATTAAGTTATTAAAAATTATGAATTTAAATTATAAAACAAACACACAAAAGTATAAAAATATTGAATTTGACACACATAATTATTAATGATAGTTTGCTGCTAATGGGCCTCAAATATCGAGCCTGGACCCCATAGGTATATATATATATATATATATATATATATATATATATATATAT
>MDKI01207151.1:0-12331 GCA_005239505.1 Nicotiana paniculata
TTCATGAAGTTGTCTTATGATGAAGCCTGTGATATTCTTGATGAAATGGCTGACACTTCTTCATCGTGGCAAAGTCGGGCAAAGTTTCCTCAAGGTGACCCGAATGTGATCAATCTTCATAAGGAACTCCAAGACCATGGTCAAGCCATTGCTGAGTTAACAACAACTATGAATCAGCTTGCCAAAGCACAACTTCAGCAAATCCAAGGAACAAATCAAGTACATGCAATGGAAGGGGTCAATCTAATGGTCAACAGGCGAAGACAACGTGACCAACAAATGCAAGGCAACAATGATCAAAGTGAGCAAGGTGTGAGTGGATACAACAATGATGATTCATATGATGACTAGAGTGAGGATGTGACGTATGCAAACAACTACCAAGGGCAGTAGAGCAATGCTCCAAACCAACAGTGGAGATCTCAAGGGAATAATCAGAATTTGAACAATCAAGTCAAGGAAACTGGAACAACAACAACTCAAGCATTTGGGGAAATAATAATCAGAATTGAAGTGGCAACAACAATTGGAACGACAATAACAACAACAATTGGGGTGGAAATGGTAATCGGGGGCCGGACTTTCAAAGGCTCCCAATGTATTAACAACCCAACAATCCTCCTTCGTATCAATCTCAAGGCCAAATTTCGTTAAGCAATGATATGGGCCGAATCGAGAATATGTTCAAACAGATGATGGAGAGGAATACCGATTCTGATGCTCAAATTGCCTCCCACACTACCTCCATCCGCAATCTTGAAGTCCAAATGGGCAAATATCACAAGCATTGAACACTCGCCCTAAGGGGGCACTACCCAGTGACACGGTAGTAAATTCAAAGGGAGGGAAAGATAACAATACCGGACATGCAATGGCGGTGACCACAGGGAGTGGTCGAGGTTGTGAAGCAAGTACCTCCAAGCAAAAGAGAGTTGTGTGTGATGATGATGAAATGCAAAATGATGATGTTCCTATAGTGGTTGAGCAAGTGAGTGAAGAGCAAGTGAATGGTGAAGTGAGGATTGATATCAATGACAATGAGGGGGAATCAAAAAATGACGTGAACCCATCTAGGGAACACGTGATAAACATTCCAGAGCCGGTGGTGCCAAAATCCAAGGCACCTTTTCCTAGGCCTCCTCCTCCTTATCCTAAAAGACTGGAAAAGTAGAAAAGTGAAAATCAATTCAATAAGTTCATAGAGATGATGAAGAGCTTGTGTATCAACGTTCCATTAGTGGAATATCTTGAGCAAATGCCGGGATACGCCAAGTTTATGAAAGACTTGGTGACTAAAAAGAGATCCATGGAATGCGAGACCATCAAATGACCCACCAAGTTAGTGCCATTGTGCACTCGATGACTCTCAAACTAGAAGATCCCGACGCATTTACTATCCCTTGTACCATTGGAAGTGCAGATTTTGCAAAGGCATTATGTGATTTGGGTTCTAGTATCAATTTGATGCCTTACTCCATCTTCAAAACTTTGGGTATTGGTCAACCACGAGCAACTTCAATGAGACTACAAATGGCGGATAGAACTATAAAGCGTCCCCTTGGTATTATTGATGATGTTCTTGTGAGGGTCGACAAGTTTATCTTGCCTACTGATTTTGTGATCCTCGATTGCGAGGTGGACTACGAGCTGCCTATAATCTTGGGAAGGCCGTTCCTAGCAACATGGAAGGCCTTGGTGGATGTTGAAGCTGGCGACCTCACCTTCCGGGTGGGAGATTAAAAGGTTGTCTTCCACGTGTGCAAGTCAGTGAGGCAACCAAATAGTACCGAGGTTTGCTCTTTCGTGGATTTAGTGACAGAAGTGCTAATTGATGATACAAGCTCAATGATCAATATGGAAGATCCCATGGAAGCTGTCTTGTTGAACCATGATGATGATGTAAGGGGTGGCTTGTTTGAATGTACTAATGTATTGCACGGAATGGGCTCCTATTCTTATGGTTCCCGTAAGCTATCCTTGGACTTGGAAAATCGGAAGACTCCACCGACAAAGGCCTCGATCGAGGAGCCACCAACTTTGGAGTTGAAGCCTCTCCCATCACACCTCAGGTATGAATTCTTGGGCCCTTATTCTACATTACCTGTTATTCTTTCTGATTGATTAATCAAAGTGCAGGTAAACTCAAATCTTGAAGTGCTCTGAAGGAGAAAGAAAGAAATTAGATGGACCTTAGCTGATATTTGGGGCATAAGCCCCGCCTTTTACATGCATAAAAGTATTCTTGAATATGATGCAAAATCGTCTGTGGAACATCAACGGAGGTTAAACGAGGCAATGCAAGAGGTAGTCAAAAAGTAGATCATCAAATAGCTTGATGCATGGGTTATCTATCCAATCTCAGACAGTGCTTGGACTTCACTAGTGTAGTGTGTTCTGAAAAGGGGTGTATGACCGTGGTGAAAAATAAAAAGAATGAGTTGATCCCTACTCGGATTGTGTCTGGTTGGAGGGTATGTATGGATTACAGGAAGCTGAACAAGGTGAGCCGAAAGGATCACTTTCCATTGCCATTTCTGGACCAGATGTTAGATAGACTTGCTGGGCGGGCCTTCTATTATTTCTTGGATGAGTACTCAGGTTACAATCAGATTCTTATAGCCCCAGAAGATCAAGAGAAAACTACCTTCACCTGCCCGTATGGTACCTTTGCATTCTCTAGGATGCCGTTCGGATTGTGCAATGCACCTGCTGTATTTCAGCTGTGCATGATGGCGATATTTACTGACATGGTGGAGGACTTCCTCGAAGTCTTTATGGATGGCTTTAGTGTGGTTGGAGACTCATTTGAAGAATGTTTGCAAAATCTTGATAAGGTTCTAGCTCGATGTGAAAAGACAAATCTTGTTTTGAATTGGGAAAAATGCCACTTTATGGTCGAGGAGGGAATTGTCCTCGGCCATAAGATCTCAAAAGATGGAATTGAAGTGGACAAGGCTAAGATAGAAGTGATCTCAAAGTTGCCTCCTCCAACTTCCGTCAAGGGAGTTAGAAGTTTCCTTGGGCATTCGGGTTTCTACCGTAGGTTCATCAAAGACTTTTCCAAAGTGATGAATCCCCTATGCAAGCTATTAGATAAGGATGCAAGGTTTGGTTTCAATGAAGAATGCATGAAGGCCTTTGAGCTATTGAAGTATAAATTAACAACTACTCCAATCATTACCGCACCAGGAGCTCACCCTTTGAGCTTATGTGCGACGCAAGTGATGTTGCGGTAGGAGCGGTCTTGGGGAAACGAGTGAACAAGATATTTCATCCGGTGTACTATGCAAGCAAAACTATAAACCGGGTTAGTTATACAGTGACAAAGAAGGAATTGTTGGAAATTGTGTTTGCAATGGAGATATTTAGGCCTTATCTCATGGGCGCAAAAGTGATTGTTCACACCGATCACGCGGCACTCCGGTATTTGATGACAAAAAAGGACTCCAAAGCTAGACTGATGAGATGGTTCTTGTTGCTTCAAGAATTTGACCTCGATATTATTGACAGGAAAGGTAGTGAAAATCAAGTTGCAGATCATTTGTCCCGGCTAGAAGAGCAAGGGAGGCCAAAATATGGTATTAAAATTAATGGTACTTTTCTGGATGAGCAACTCCTCTCGGTTTCTATGAATGATATGACTTGGTTTGCGGATGTTGGCAATTTCATTGTTACCGGCATTGTCCCGTGTGATATCTCTTCTAACCAAAGGAAGAAACTCAAACGGGACAATTTAGACTATTATTGGGATGAGCCCTACTTGTTTAAAATTTGCAATGATGGAGTGATACGTAGGTGCGTCCCAGAGGAGGAGCAAATGAGCATACTTGATTCTTTTCATTCCTCTCCCTACGGTGGTCATCACGGTGGGGCGAGGACTGCTTCCAAAGTTCTGAGTTGTGGTTTTTATTGGCCAACCTTGTATAGAGATGCGAGTGAGCTTGTGAAGAGATGTGATGAGTGTCAGAGAGCGGGAGGAATATAAAATAAGGATGAAATGCCCCTCACAACTATTCTTGAAGTTGACATATTTGATGTGTAGGGCATAGACTTCATGTGCCCTTTTGTTAGTTCGTGTGGCAATACTTACATTCTTGTGGCGGTTGATTATGTTTCAAAGTGGGTCGAGGCCGTGGCTTTTCCCAACAATGAAGCCCGGAGTGTAGTAGATTTTCTCAAGAAGAAAATTTTCACACGGTTTGGGACAATCTCGGGCAATTATAAGTGATGGGGGTCTCATTTTTGTAATAGGGCATTTAGTACTTTGCTTGCTAAATATGGTGTCAATCACAAGGTCTCTATTACTTACCATCCTCTAGCTACTAGGCAAGTGAAGGTTTCAAATAGGGAAATCAAAAGCATATTGTCCAAGACTGTGAATGCCAATACAACGGATTGGTCAAAGAAGCTAGATGATGCGCTATGGGATTATAAGACTGCATTTAAGACCCCAATCAGTATGACTCCGTACCGGTTGGTGTTTGGTAAAGCATGTCATTTGCTGGTTGAGCTGGAACATAAAGCATTGTGGGCCTTGAAGAGGTTAAATCTTGAGTGGGACATTGCAGCTAATCTCCGGTTAGAACATCTCAATGAGCTTGACGAATTTCAGTTTCATGCCTATTCAAGCTCATCATTGTACAAGGAGAAGATGAAATATTTGCATGATAAATATGCCAGAAGCAAAGAATTCAAAGAGGGTGATTTGTTCCTTCTCTTCAACTCCAGGTTGCGTCTATTTTTGGGCAAGCTAAAATCTAAATGGAGTGGTCCCTTTGAGGTAGTGCATGTAACACCTTTTGGTGCTCTTGACCTAAAGAACAAAAATGGTGAAATCTTCCGAGTGAATGGGCATCGTGTGAAGCATTACTTGGGAAAATTTGATGACAACCATGTGGTGGCTTTGATAAAGTTTCAATGATAATGATAACGTGCATCGTGACGCGACGTTAAATCAGGATCTTCTTGGGAGGCAAACCAAGTGATTTTTCCTCTTTTTTTTTTTCATTTTTTCTTCTTAGATTAGGCTCTTTTGAATTGATTGGTTGTGAGATTTGTGTAAGATTTGTTTGATGCAGTGCAGGACTCATACTGGATAAAATTGACTAATTGTACACTGAACCGCTACCGGGCTCAAAATTCCGCAATCAGCGGCACCATTTACGATGGGGCCAAATTTCTAAGCGGACGCGGACGCGGACTTGTTGAGCTAAAAATGTTACTTCTCTGAAGTTTGATCCGCATTCACGGTTGAAATTCCGTGGTCAACGGTCACTGTTCCGCTATTGCGCTTGTTTTTTTGCTCCCAACGGTGGAGTTACACCTTCAGATTTTCATCTTGTGCAAAGCGCGGTCAACAGTGAAATTCCGCTGCCGCGCCAGGTGAGTCGGTGGGTGCCTAGGGTTTAGTATAAATAGAGATGCCCTCATCCTTTTACACTTATCTCACTCTACCATTTCACAACCCCACTTCACTATTCATCATACTCCCCTTGTGCATCTAAACTCCATCTCATCTAACAAGTTTCACTCCTACAACAAATCTAGCTACTGGTATGATCAATCTTTTAGTTTTAATTTTTTTTCTTTCTTTTTTGTTTCACTTATTTTTAACTTTTCTTTCTAATTAGACTTAGTATAGATCTAAAATAATGAGCTTGTTTAATTATTGGTGGAAATGAATGGGTAATGGTTTTTTGATGCCTAATAAGGGTTTGGGTTATTCACTTTACTGTTTAAATTGTGTCAATTATCCACTAAGTGTAAAGCCTAGCTTCTCGATGTTTTTCACTGCCCGTCAAGTTTAAATTCCGCTGCCGCGGCCTGAATTCTGCAGTCAGCGATGATGTGATTTTGATAAGCTGAAAGTAGCCTATTTTGCGCGGCCGCGGTGGAATTTCCGCTATCAGCGGTCAACTTTCCGTGTCCGCGGTTGTTTTTCCGCGGACAGCGGAACATAGGTTCAAAGGATTGTCATAATGATTCCGCGCAACGTCCTTTCTCCGCTCTCAGTGGTGGTCTGTTCGCTGCAGCGCTTATTTTTCCACTGACATCAGTCCTCTATGTTTTATCTACTGCAACTTTGATCTGCATTCACATATAATGCTTGATTGAATAAAAATTCTAATTAGTTTCATTGATTATGTTTGCAGACGATGGTTCGTTCTAGAGGAGGCCAAGATAAACAACCCGGAAGGGGAGAGACCTCTCAGGGCCGGGGAAGGGTCAAACAACCAGCAGCACCCCTAGCCTCGAGAAGGATAATTGGCAACAAGCAGATTCTCCGGAGGCCCATTCCAGACACCTCACAGACTAGCGAGTATGACCCTCTCAGGAAATGGGGGAAACTAGCCTAGCTAAAGAGGAGGCATAGTTCCAACCCCGGCGTCTTATAAATGAGGTCACTTCTGTATCCGGCTCTTCGGATAGTTAGGGACTCAGTGATTATCCACCTCCTCCAGCACCCAATACATCACCTCCTTCCACCACACCTGCCCCAGTACATATAGATAGTGATGATGGCGCCCCAGATGATGAGAGGGGTGGTGATACTCAGACAGGGGGATTGGAGAGGTCTCAGAACCCGGCAGTATGGCAAGACCGCTTCGTGAGTGAGAAGGAATATCATAAATTCAGAGAGTGGTGGCCTCTGAGGTCACTTACATTAGAGATAGCTTTCATCGAGCTGGACCTTCTACCCCACAACCCAAACGTAAAAAGGCACTTCAACGAGAGAGTGGGGTGGAAGTTCTTCACCAGTAGCTTGCCAGAGGCCAATGAGTTTGTGGTAAAAGAGTTTTATGCCAACGTTGCCCACATAAAACAGGGCACATACCTGGCCAAAGTCCGCAACAAGAAGATTCTATTCAATGGCGAAGCACTCAATGATTATGCTGGGTTCAATGATGAAGATGAGTCCCAAGATTTGGAGAAGGTGCAGCTGGATGAGTCAGCTCGCCCTTGGCTAGCCTCTGTGATTGCTATTCCCGGGACTACTCCAGCATGGCTGGCATCAGAGGTTCATATCCTCAGGAACACTTTGAGTTTCGAGGCAAAGGGTTGGACCACATTTTTTTGTAGCAGGATCGACCCCACTACTCATGATAGTGACATGCCGGTTTCCCCGGCTCTTATTGTAGGGGCGATTATGGCGGGTTTCCCGATCAATGTCGGGAATATCATGGCCAGGGTGATTAACAAGACGATCAAAAAGGGTGAGCATTCATATCCCTTCCCAAACTTCCTTACTATGTAATTCCAGGACCAGGGAGTTGAGGGAAGGGACTATGACACCAAGGTGAAGCCGAAGTTTCCATTTTTCTGGTACAGTTTGAAAGGCTGAGACAACCCCAAGTCCAAGAGCAAAGACACTGCTCCTACAGGTTCAGAGCCATCTATTGGTGAGGGGTCCTCTGCTGCCATGCCACAGCCTCCCTCCGGACCATCTACCTCCATTCCTACCTCAGTTCCTTCTTCTGTAGCATACCCTCAGACTGCTCAGAGGGTAAACCAGACACTGGCCGATATCAACAATTGGCTACAGGTAGCTTCATCAAAGCTAACTACTCTATCCACTGCCATAGAAGCCCCGGCAGCCCCAACCCAGATCCAGTTACCTCAATCATTAGAGGAAACTTTGAAGAGTTTAGTTGAAAACCAAAAGAAGATCCTGGAGTCCATGGGCACACATGAGAAGGAAATCAAGTCCCTGGGTAAACAGGTAAAGAAGATGAAGAAGAGCCAGGATGAGCTGAAGAAGGAGGTGGCCAAGCTCACTACAGTGGGTGATATTCCCCTTGATCTACTCATAAGAGTGCCTTCCCCTGCAGCTCAAACAATGCAGCCATCATAGATGCCAGAGCAGGAGGCTACCAATGCGCCAGTGAGGAGAGGGGTGATCCCCCAGACTGAGGATTTGGAGATCCAGCTAGAGGAGCCCGAGGGAGATGCATCAGCCCAGCCCCAGGACCCTGCCATTGACCTACCCAGTGACCCAACTCCTATGCAGCAGAAGGATCTTAGGGAGTTCTCTTTTACTCTCTACCCTTCCCCTATTCTATTTTTGCATTTAGCATTGAGGGCAATGATAATTTTTATTTGGGGGCGTGGCCTCATTTGATGATTTGGATATTTGGATGATTTTGGTCTGTAATAACTCTCGACACTATTTTCCTCTCTTTATTTGCTATTCCTCGTACTTTATTTTTGTACTTTTGTATATTTGGTAAGTATATAAAGTTTCTTTTCCATGTATATATTCATTTCCCTCTTATGTATATTTGTCTTAATCCCCTATTGTACATATTCATTTTACTTTCCGTACTTTTACTTTATAACTTCTTTTATAATTTTCCTTTATAGTTTAGCTTCTTATTTCCTTTAGTAACTTCTTTTTGAACTTATAGATTCTTTTTACTTTTTCGTGATCAATAAACCTTTGGTTTTCTTAATGCCACGGTTCTTTCCAAGGGTGGAATTTGTGTGAACCGGGTGGCTCTTCTCTATGATGGACGACGTGACAACCTTCTTAAGGGATTGAGTCTATTTTTTTTGTTTTTGTTTTTCTTTTTCTTTTATATGGTAGTAATGAATAAACGTGACTCAAGTAAGCTTCACTTGGCACCAACATATTTACCTTTGACCTCATGGTTAGAGACAAGTTATAGACGAGACTAGCTCTAGTTGTGACCCTTAGAATCTTGAGTTGTCTAGAATTGTCATCAAGTGGTGTTTGTGGCCATATGTGAGTTTTCAATCTAAGCTAAGGTTGTTATGGGCCCTCGACTCTATTCTCTTTAACAATCCTGTGGCTTGATAGGTGAGGTTTTGAATTGCAGTTCCAAGTGCCGTGCCAACAAGTCTAGAAATTGCCCCTAATGTTTTTCTAGGAAAAAGTCTAAGTGTAGCTCGACTTGAGAAGTGATTATAGGATCTCCTTGGTCCTATTTGAATTGGATGACTTCCATAGACTACCATTATAATATCCATAGTCAACCCCTTTGAGCCTAATATTTTTCGTTCAATAACCACATTACAAACCTTCATCCATTCTATAATGACCCTCTCTTGGCACCCAATCTTTCCTGAGCATTCATGATGAACAATAGTCAAAAACATAAGTTTGGGGGGAGAGACAAGGAAATTCAAAGTGATGAAAGGTTCAAAGAACAAAAGGAATTGATGAAAAGGAAAGGCAAAGAAAAGGATGAAAAGTCAAAAAGAAACATGTCAAAAAGAAAAATAAAGGTTGAAAGGATTCAATGAAACAATGTTGAAAGGCTTGGAATGATGAAAAAATGAGAAAACTGAGTGTCAAATAGAAGAAAGAGCGACAAAGTGTCTCTCTAGTTCCCCCAAGGAAGAAGAAAATAACTCAAAAAGTCAAGAAAAACATGAGCCGAATTGAGAAAATGGAGTTCTTAAGGGAAGATGATACAATCATAGTTTATTATGTCTGAATTTGATCTAAAAAGCCTTCATTGCATCTCGTTAAAGCCCTATAGGATTTCAAGTTGAGTGAGCTTACATTAGAGGTGATTTACATGAGGGGCAAGCCTATGGTACTTAGAGCCGGACTTGTGGAATTTTTTTTGAGAGTGATAAGCGCACTTCTTGATAATCCTGATTTTGAGCGTACATTATATAAGGTGAGATGAGCTCATGGAGAGTAGAGGAGAAAGAGTCTGGGATCCACAGTGACCTACGTGAAAGAGAGAATCTCTTTGATGAATTGAGTCAACTCTTGAAGCTTTTGTGTCACATTAGATCTATGGAACTCGAAAAGTCATTGCATAATGTTGTCAATAATGCATTTGTGTTGAGAGTAATTGTTAGTCCCAATTGAAGCATGATGAAGTTCCTTTTTAACAGCTGAAATTCTACTTTCTTTTTCTTGTGGAGGTGAGAATTACCTTGTTTGCTTGAGGACAAGAAAAAGCTTAAGTTTGGGGGAGTTGATAAATAGGGATTTTAACTTACTATTTACCCTATTTTGCTTAGGTTTTGAGGTAAAAATGCGTTAAGGTATTCCTGAAAACTAACTCAAGGTGCTTACTTGCAAGTTTTGGGTCAAAATGAGGCAAAGAGGCCAAAACAAACTTAAAAAGGAGCCAATCTTGCACAAGCCATAAACCAACAGGAGCGCTAACATCGCCAATATTACGCTGTAGCGTAAGCCCTTCCGCTGGGAAGGAATACTAAGGGCGTCCGCGGAAGTAGATTCAGAGAACTGGAAATTGGACTCATTATTGATCGCTGACCGCGTCACAAAAGCGCGGCCATAGAACCATTGGCGCGGTCGTGATCATAAATCCGCTGAGAGCGGAAATGGAGGATCAGAGAGTTAGCCATTTTGGGCCAAGCATAGAATGCAGTCATCGCTTATTTTATGCGGCCGCGCTAAATCCCACCACTGAGGCGATTAGAATTCTGCTAGGAGCGGAATCATGGTTCAGAGAGGTCCAATGTTGAAGAAACACGGTCCACACTTGTTATTGCGCGGCAGGGAAAGTCAATCCGCTGAGGCGCCTGTTTTTCCGCTGACAGCGGAACCTCCGCAAAGGCATTTTTGTCTAGTAATTTCAGCTGTGTATAAATAGTTTTTTTTCACATTTTTAGGTTATCTTATGTTTTAGTGAGCTCGTGAACAACAACCTTTTTCCCTTTTGAGTAATTTTAGAGTATCTTTAGCTTGTAATCTTAGATTTTATCTTTGTATTTAATATTTATGACTATAGTTTCATCTATTCTTTTGATTTCTACCTTGATTATGAGTAGCTAGAACCATTAGCTAGGGTTGTGACCCAACCTTAGTGTGGGTATCTGATGGGTCTTTAATTTTAGGACTTATTTGTTTATGTGTTAGTGATATTTCGCTTGTTTCATGCTTTATCTGTTGAGTTGGTGGTTGCAAACACTGATTCATGCCTTTTTGAATAGGGTTGTTCTTGAGAAAGATTCCCAAGTCTAGGTAAAATAGGCTAACAAGGAATTGGGGTGAATTCAAGAGATTGATTGCCCCAATTAAAGGGTAAAACCTAGAGATAGTAGTACCCGACTTGAGCCAATTTCCACTATTGAAACACCCAATTAGGCTTGAGAAAGCCAATTCGGACAAAGTCACCCAAACTACTGAGAGGTATAGGATGAGTAATTGAGTGTGAGGTTATATCACGAGCCCATGTACAACAAGTTTGTCCTAAATTCTAGATCCCGTTAGGTATTCGCCTAGGTGTAAGTCTCTTCCCTAGTGCCTTTTATAAATTGAGAAAACCTTTACAAAAATATTATACTTAGCTTCTTCTTAGTAAGCAATAGATTTAAACTAGAATAAAATCAAAACCAACTTATGACTAGAAGAGTAATTAAAGACAAGATACATAATTAGGTCATATAGGAACCCAACTCCAATCTTCTAACTCCCTGTGGATATCGATCCCGATCCTCTCGGGTAAAAGCTACATCGGCCTCTCCTCGCCATTCTATAGTGGTGTAGGTAGGAGCCGATCACTTTTTGGAGCCATTTCCGGGGAGTTAAACGGTTTTGGCTATCTATTTGACTAGTGTAGATTGTCTTTCTTTTCTTATATTTTACTAACTTGTGTGTTTAATCGCTTAAGGTACAAATAGCTGATCCTCTCGGCAATGTTATACCGGGGGAGGAGGTAGATGATAATGGGGATGATGAGGTGCATCTAATACCTCAAGCTAAAAGAAGAGGCCGCCGGGCCAATGAAAATATTCCAGACACTCCCCCGGATCCTCTAAGAACAGCTCCTCGGGTGCTTCCAAATGAAGGATATGCTAGTGCGGCTGTCCCACCCCGAATCCGGGCTGGAAATTTTCAAATTACAAATGTGATATTGACTTTATTGATGCAGCGAGGATATTTCACAGGTGCTCCCCAGCAGAATGCTTATAAACACCTAAAGGGATTTGTGGATACCTGTTGGGGAAGCAAACAAACAAACGTGTCGGAGGATACTTTGAGGCTTAGACTGTTCCCTTTTTCTCTTATAGGGAAAGAATTGGATTGGCTAGAAAGACTCCCCAACCATTCCATCTCTACGTGGGATGAGTTGGCGGACAAGTTTAATGCCAAGTTTTTCTCACCCGGACATATGGCAGCTTTAAGGGATGAAATCTTAGCATTCAAACAGGAACCAAATGAACCCCTCCATGAGATTTGGGAGAGATACAGAACAATGGTCAAGGAATTCCCCAATAATGACATGACAGAAGCTATGATCCAATAAACATTTTACCGGGATATAAACACGACCAATCAATGTGTGGTGAACCAATTGGCTGGGGGAAATTTCATGAAGTTGTC
>ML305053.1:482-19761 GCA_005239505.1 Nicotiana paniculata
ATGTAACTTGTATTTTGGCACATCTTGATTAGTTTTTTTTCCTTTTAATGGTGGTATTAGTACCTTGTTGTGCTCATTCCATTGGGGGGAGGAGGACAGAAAGATATTGTCATTTTTTTAAAATGTCGTATTAATAAAAATTATAAGACATTTCCTTGAATATTTGTTTACATTTTTTTTTGTGTTTAATCTTGAATTACAAGACATAAGTCATAATTATATAATATAATTTACAATAAATTGCCTTAGATAATATAATATAATTACATTAAAAAAAATTATTTTTTTAAAAATAGCCAACAGCTATAATTTCAAAAACTAGCCGTTCGGATTTTTTAGTACAAGTTTGAATATCTCTTTACTATTTTTGTGTTTTAAATTTGAATTACAAGATTTATGTCACAAGATTTACAAGAAATTGCCTTAGAAAAAAAAATTAAAAATAGCCCGGATCGTTTAGGCCCGTTTAGGCCTGTGGACCCGGCCCACTTAGCTCGGGCCCATGTGGGCTTAGGCCCACAGTGGGCCGGTTCCCCCCATTAGGACCGTTTGGCCCGGGCCCGCCTGACCCAAGCCCGCCAGGACCCGGACCCGTTTAGCCCGGCCTGTTTGCCCATGCCCGGCCCAGATTACAGCACTAATACTCATGTTACACTTTTGCACTTGTGCAGATATCGGTGTTGGCCCCAGCGGCGCGTCGCTAGACTGCTCGGATTCAGTTGCTTTGGAGACTTGAGGTAAAGGTGCACAGCGTCCGCGGCCCTAGAATCCCATTCTTTATCCAATTTCACTGTTTCCTTAGCACCAAACAGTTGTACTTTATTTCAGACGGTATTTGTAGTATGCTCATGTATTCGTGACTACAGATTTTGGGATATGTTTTAGACTTTGTCATTTGGTATTTTATTAGTCTATTCAGATCATTACAATTTATTATTATTAATATTCAGTGTTATCAAAAGCGCAAAAAAGCTCTAAGGTCTATAGGGACTTTAAGCGCAAAGCACAAATAAAGCATGGGTTTTAATAAAGAAAGGCGCAAATGGAGAAAACAACAAATATATGTATGTGTAGTCTAAGAGTAATAATATCTATAAGCATGAATTCCAAATGTATAGACAAAGAAATTGAAGAAAATTTACGATATAGTGAAATATCAATTATTTAGTGTTACCTCTTCAGAATTATGCACATTGTCAAGGAAACATATGCCTTATAACCTGGATGACAACACTGAAGCGCCCGCTAAGCGAGGCGAAGCGCTCAACATATTTTGAGCCTCGCTTAAGGGCTTAAGCGCGCCTTTGATAACACTGCTAATGTTTTGATTTTGAATTGTTTAAACTGGTTAAGTAATTTAGCTAATGTTGGCTTGCCTAGCAAGTGAAATGTTAGGAGTCATCACAGTCCCGAGGGTGGGGTTCCGGGTCGTGACAGTTATTCATCACTCCATAATTTAAGTTTTATAATGTAGTGTATTTTATTGTATTATTTTGTGTATCTTTTCTTGTGATTAAGTCAGTGTTTTGGATAGCGTGAGGCGACAAATAGTGATGAGGGCCCGCTTCACCGAGGCGAGAGACGAGAAGCGAGAAGCAAAGCGCTCGCCTTTTTGATGTGAAGAGACAATATACACAAAAAAACAAAATATTAAATTTAAGGAGGAAATCTCAGGTTTAAAGAAGCTCTCTGCCTTATCCCGTGAAGGAATTGAAAAAATAGAGCCAAAAAAAATAGAAAGAAGAAAAA
Organism: Nicotiana paniculata; assembly: GCA_005239505.1. Taxonomy (NCBI): domain Eukaryota; kingdom Viridiplantae; phylum Streptophyta; class Magnoliopsida; order Solanales; family Solanaceae; genus Nicotiana; species Nicotiana paniculata. The sequence goes on from ML305053.1 coordinate 2,232, forward strand.
GGAAGGAAGAAAGACTGAAAGAAAGAAAAAACTCTCTACTGCTCGATCAAAATCCAAAAACAACAGAGAAAAAATAGAAGAAGAGAAGAAGAAAAAGAAAGAAAGGAGAAAGAAGACTGAAGAAAGAGGAACGAAGAAAGAAAAAGAAGAAAAAAATATGCCAGGAACTCGAAGAAGAAGAAAGAGATAGAAGAGAAGCATACCTAATGAAGAAGCTTGAAGAAGAAAGAAGAATCGTTGATGGTCTGTTGTGGCCTGTGGTTGGGTCGACTTGAAGGAGAAAGAAGAAGATATAGTTGAAAGCCCTAATCGCTGGTCTTTTCCTTTTTCTGCTGCCTTTTTCTTCCTTTTTTTCAAAAAGCGACGCTACAGGTCGCCTCTCGCTTCATAGGCAGAGGCGCTCGCCTTTTTGAAATCGCAACGCAACAGAGGCAAATAGTGTTGGAGGCTCGCATCATATTGCCTCACGCTATTAGCGCTGAGGCGAACGCTATTTACAGTTAAGTAATATTTCGATTGTTTGATTTGATTGTATGGTATTGTATAATAATTGATAAATTTACTAACAAACCCTTGCTGTAAAATATACTAGTTGTTTTCGCTGGTAATGCCGCTAAATTACTGATAATATGCTTATGATTGAGAGTTGAAAGGAATTAGACGTTTGATCACAATTCATGTCTAATAGCAATATACTTCCTACTTGGTTAATGTTCTTTAACATATACTACTAAAGCAAACAATGACAACAAAAATCATGACAAATAATGATTGCACCAAGTTTTAAAAAAAGAGATAAATCATGAACTAGTACGTAATAATTGCATAAGTAAGAAAGAGAAATACTTGTGGTTTCTAACTGGCTATAAGAGTAGGAAATGAACCTGAAATATGTGGTAGAGATGACTGATTGCATAAGAAGTAAGAAAGAGAAATACTTTGGTTTCTAATTGGATATAAGAGTAGCAAATGAACCTGAAATATGTGGTAGAGATGTCTAAAGCAGATGAGAATGAAGAACTTAAAGTATGATGAAGATAAAGTAGGGTACAGGGTGGAGATAAATAGAAAAACAGCGTAAACGGTAAAACAGGATTATCAAGTAATAAGAGCATAACGGGAAAATGAAATAAGGTAACGATCCCCCAGACCAAATCAGTCGTTACACAAAATGGACTTTTTCGTTTTTACGTAACATTGCATTGGATTTAACAATGCAATGCAATAAAATTTACGTAACAATTAAATATTGTATTTAAATTAACAAATACAAAATGATACAATGGGTAACAAGCTGCAAGCATTTTCTGCTTCCCTGGGATATGGATCTCGGACCTCGTAGTTTTCCTCCACTTCATTGAACATTAGGTCACATCCTTAAGTGCAATCAACTTAGAGAAATATTTCGCTCATAGTAAATATAGTATTCTCAAAACGTAGATCCTTAAGCAAAAGAGCCACCAAGTCAAAGAATTCATAGCAGCAATGTGCCCAATAAAAACTACTGCTGCAAGATAAAACCTACTAAGATGAACCGTCTATTTAGTAGCCGACTTAGTAGATGGGTATAAAAGGTACAGAAGATAATGTCACAGGTAATTTATTGCAGCACAAATCGCCTTTTTTGGGGGATTATGGTAAACCCTAACCTCCTCCCCCCACCCCCCAAACCCAAAGCCCTCAACCCAGAAGCGGCATTTTCTCACTTTACTCTGTTGGTGACACAAAGTTCACTTATAGTGGTTGGAGTTAGACTATCCATCATTTGACTTTTGCAAATATCACTTCTTAGACTTCCTTATTGTTAGCAACTTGTCCATGGTTTAAGCGGGATGTCGGTGAACCTGGTAATATAAATTATAAAGTAGAGTACACCTAGAATCTAAGTTGAATTTTTCATCTCTAGCTATCCATATATACCTCATGCTAAAGTTTAGTATCTCAAACTTCTCAATTGATCTGACAATTTTCTAAATTGAACAGACAGTCAATTCCACTAGGCACACATTCTGCTCCATCATTTAATGAAATCGCAAAACTAAAATTGATCTCCACTATTCAACCATTTCAAAAAAATTACCACAAACCAAATAGAATTCTAAATCTCTCAATTGCACTAAACTGACAGCCACATTTCTGATTGTGCTTGTCCCGTGTGTCTGACACGTGATAGAAACAGTTTCTGATCAGGTGCTTATACTTTGCAGTTTGCACCCAGATAGGACCCTCAGATTACCTAAACAAAGTACTGCATGGTTCATAAGGTATCTGCCATGGTGTCTATTTGAAACTCCTTTTTCTTGCAGGGATCCAGATATGACAAAAAGGACCCAAGACCAAGAACTGCTGGTAATTTAGTCAATTTCCATTTATCATAAAAGATAAGAACAAATGCTAGTGTAAGATCAATGATAGCAAAAGCAAATGCAAAATGGACTCTTGGGATACATCCTGAGTTTGCAATAGAGTTCTATGCCACAGAGTGAGTGGCATATAAGCATTAAAAATAAAATGAGATTTGGTGATCCATGGATTAAGATGAAATTTATTCAGCAGCAGCACAGAAGTTTAAGATTCACCTGCAATTTATGGTTATCACCAACAACAAGTGGTGTTTGATTTACTCCCAGGAAAAATACACATTCACGACAGTTGACGATACAGATATGTTTAGCCGCAGCTATCACGTGCACACGTTCACAGTGCTCAACTCTTACAGCCTGTAAAAGACATTACAAAGGGAAATTCTCATATTTCATCTAGAGAATCGGACACATAATGGGGAACTATATGCAGTAATAAATCAATTAACTCATAAGACGAGCGGAAACTATGGTTGATGTGGTGTTTGTTACACCTTGACCCAAAAATTAAACACCACAGATAACTGCTTAGTTTTTATATTGAGATTTCAAAATCACGACTAATTTGAACCATGCATAGACTTCTAAGTGGCAGCAGAAAGCAACAAAGTAGAAAACATCAGTTTGATAAAGCATGAATTTCTTTCTTTTACATCTTATTGCATGTATGTCTGGCTGACTTTTCCTGCCTAGCATGTACGTGAGAAGAGAACAAGAATGCAAATCTAAAATCTATGGGTGCCAGGTAAACAAACTGTCACAAAGTTTAAAATCCACAATTGCTTTTCACATTTCACAATTCCTGCTGAAGCCAGCACAGACTAAATGAATTCTTAAACCAAACTGCTCCAATTGAATTAAACCTTATAGAAACCAAATTTTCTGACAAGGTAAGCCCAATGCTACCTGTCATTACATCCCTTCAAAAAAAAATTATTTGTCAATGTCCTAAATTAGTAAATTTCCAGCGCAAAGACAATTGATTCATCAAATATAGAAGCCTTTGTATCTTTATTTCAACAAGAATATAAGATAAATACTCCCTCCGATCCACAATATTTGATACTTTAAAATATCAAGAAGGAATTAATTTCTTGTTTCCAAAGTTGCTAACGGACTAAAGAGCCTAGGAGTATTTCTTATAATTCCAATGAACAACGTAAGGATAATATCGTCAATTTCATTGTTAATAAATGATAAAAGTTGAATTCATTAATATGTGTGGTAACAGCCAAAAAATCAATTTAAGTGGATCGGAGAGAGTAACGTTTAGAACTTCTAGACACTTCATAAAATTAGCTTTTCATAAATAAAAGCCTTCAACAACATCATGCATAGGAATGTGCTACACAGGAGAACAGAATACTACTTACAGCATAAACTTATATAGAATAATTGTGAGAAACAAGCAAATGACAATGCATGAGATACATATATCATATATCGGACAAAAATTACAAGTAGTTCATAATGCAGAACTATAGTTATTTTAAGCACATTGATAATCTGAATACCAACTTAAGAAGGAACAGGCAAATCTTCCTGAACTCTCAGGGAACCTACCTTGCCAACAGCTCCCAGGAAAATAGTTGCATCAGAGCATCCGTATACTGTAGCATATTTCAGAGGTGCTAAAATGTAAATGACTGATTCATGGCAATTGACAACCTGAGCAGAAAAAAGGAAAATGAGTTTCAATATCAAGATCCATGCAAAGGTCCCTCTTTTTAAAGTAATTTAGATGTCTGCACAAAGCATACAAGAGAAGTTGATAGAATGCTGCAGAATTATTTTTTTGTTGGATTACAAGTCCCCAACTTGTTTGGGACTGACACATACTCCTCCGTTTCAAAAAGATTGACACTATTTCCTAATTAGTCCGTATCAAAAAGATTGGCACATTTCTATATTTCCTTAATGGGAAGCTTTTATAGCCACACAAATGCTATGGCTTGTTTAAGATCACAGGTTTCAAAAGTTTTATAGCCACACAAATATTATGGCATACTTTGGCCTTTCTTTTTTCCTTGATTAAAATGAATGTCATTTGTTCTTTAGCTAATGCTTCGGGCTTGTAATCCAACGCCGACAACAACTACTCCCTCCATTTAGATTTGCTTGTCTCAGTTTGGCTTGACACAAAATTTAAACAACATTAACCCACAACTGTAACAGCCTCACAAGGTTTTAGGAGTTGAGACAAAGTTGGGATTTACCAAAGACATTAATGTCTGAGCGCATAGCCGAAGAAAGCACATACAAGCTGATCAACCATTTTCATCCTAAAGATATAGCTTTCTCTTCCTATGAGATTGGCTTTCAATTGACCAATCAATCATGCCTCAATTCCAAACTAATTGCGGTTGGCTATATGAGCCCTCTACACCTATTTTTCCTATTCGGGTCCATTTCATTCTTAAGGGATTCCCTAAACTAGAGGATTTTTAAACCACATTTATATACTGAGTTCTAAGAAAACTAAAACGCTCTTGGCAAGCACTAGACCTAATATAAGTGAAACGACAACTGAGATTTAATGCTAGTTGGTATTGCCTATATGGATTCTTTGCGTCCACCATAAGTTCTTAACTAAGTCACATTAATCCCAAGAGATAGTAGGTCTTTCATAACAATATTTGTCGAGTTAATTTTAGATCTAACGCATCTCTTTTGACCACCTTCACTCATCATTGTGCCGTTCACCCAATGTAACTAATGCATATGGATGTCTGTAAGCCTGGGCTAAACTATCTCATGCGACCTTTCTTTTTGCCACCTATCTCTACTATTTGCATCCTCTATCGGATGCAATCATTTTTAATCTTGTTGAATCAAGTACAACTTGTCTACGCCGATTATCTTGTTGATATGTTGGGCCTCAAAAGCACAAGTTTCCCAAAAGCCCAACATTCACCCTCATATTGTATTATTGGTCTCAAAATTACTCAATGAAACTTACTTTGTTACTTCGGTAGGCATCTTTCAATTGCATATTACTTCCATGAGTTCCATCACACTCCTCTATCTCAACCATTGTGTTCTGATCTAAAATAAAACATCTTTCTCTGTCATGCCTTTTTCCCTGAATGACTGGCCTAAATATGTGAATTATCCGCATTTAAGCATTACAATTGCAGCAAATATCACTTTACCTTCACGTGAACGAAAAACTTGTGGTGCATATATTCTATCTTACTACTACATATCTTAAAACCCCAATTCTTATGATTGCTTCTACATAATACCTTTTTTTGGTTGATTACCTCTCTTGTTTCCTTGATTGACAGAATATTATACGCAAAAAAAACATCCACCAAGGAACCTTATCTTGTATACCTACAGTTAAATCATTTAAAACAAGGGCAAGTTGGTTCACTCATCCACAACAAAGGTAAACAAATGGGCACAAGCCAGATTCCTGGTGTAAATCCACGAAAGTTCCTCTATATCTCTCTTCGCCATTTTCACACTAGTGATCGCTCCATCATACATATCCTTCATGACACTTATATATTTGATATGAGTTCCTTTCATCTCAAGCATCAACCAAAGGGCTTTTCTTTGCTTTCTATTATAAGCTTTATTTAGCACAACTACTATCATTGAGATCCTCTTCCTCTTCCTCTTTCATCAACTTTCCTATCAGAAATACAACCTGTGTTGTAGATCTACGATGCATGAATCTAAATTGATGCTCCACTAATCTCTAAATTTATGATCATCAATCTTCAACAACATTCCATCTCATAAGTTAATACCACAGATAGTTTTCACAATTCTGGATGTCACACAATTCTAATGAAGGATACTCCACTCATTTGGCTAACATTAAGGATACTCCTTAATATAACATTAAAATAGCTTGGTTAATCTTAATTATGGATGGTACTCCAATCTCTCCAAGCACTTCAAAATTATCAGGATCACAGGTTTTTAAACCATTTTCATGCCATCCTTTACTTCATTAGACCTCTAAAAATGTAACTAAGGTTTGTCACAAATGTATGAAGATCTATAAAGCTATCATTGTGATTTCTGTTGAGCAGTCGATTGCTATAGCATCTTCATTTTCTCTTTAATCTCACTGCCTCTTGTCAAACCTTGTCGACAGTCATCTTTAACAAACTGAACTTGGTCCAAAATCTTTATCCTCTCCCCTGTTGTATCAACTTATGCATTTCTTTCTCCCTTTTCGCATTAACTTTTGTATAAACCATCAAGGCTGTACCTCGCCCTTTGCTAATCACATACCTCAATTTCTCTCTTAACTTGCTAACTCTTTAAAGACTTATCCATCTTCTGTTGTAGGTAACTTCCTGTATAACTCTTCTTTTTCTTTAACAATTATTTGCACTTCATTCCACCACAATTGTTGAGGTCAAGGCCCTAGACCCCTTTTTTTTGATAAGTAAAGGAAAATGATGAAGGCCTTAGCCTTTAGACACATTTATACTTCTGATTGCTTCTTTCTTCAAGTAACATCTATTTTCTTCTATTGTACATTAACAGTAATCTCTAAGCTTCATGCTCCCTCCTTTTCTAACTTGTCCTAACATGTTATTCGCTTTGTAGCTTTTAGTGTCAGTACCGAATTCTCAATTTTATGCAACTTTTCTACTTTTCCAATCCACTCTTTTGCTTCGACCATCAATCTATGTTGGGTAGTTAGTGCTTCTCCCAGTATCATCTTGTACTCCGTGCACGTCGCCCTGTCGCATCTATTAGCTTTCAATTACTACACTAGTAAAGCCCTATACCAACAACTTATCCAATACTTCTTCCTATCATTTTCCACATATTCTGAGAGTGCATTTCTCTTCTAGCCTTGAACGATCTATCGCCAAACTGACAAGGGACTTGTATCTTGACACACCTAGCCCCTAGGACACATGAGTAATGATGCTTTAAAATTGTCAAAAAAATACATCAAACAACAGCCAGAATTCCAGACATGAAACCAAGAAACCAAAAGAAGTAACATAACAAAGAGGCCCCAAAATAATTTGCCAACAGAAAACTACTTCAATGAATTAACTATTAAGCAAGCAGGCTCTCAGATATATGATGCCATGTAAGAGGAATTCTCCTTGCTGTTAACTTAGAATATTTAGCCCTTTTTTGGGACAAGTGCACAATTAATATTAATAGTTCAGATATTAAATTAATATAACAAACATATAATGACAGTTCTTCTACACTAGAATATTTATTTATAATTCTAGTTTTCCAACTTCACGATAGCATTAATCATGAGAATAAACATCAGAACATAAAGACAAGTGTGCACATACACAGATTACAGCACATTAATGGAAATTAAAATTCTTCAACAAAAATGGTGTTCTGGAGCATCCGTGCAGCATCATATTATCTGTGTGCTGTGTCTGAGTTTGTGTTCTTTAAGTTTCCAACCCAATAGTCTGATGTTCTTTTAAAAATACGGAATGTTAGCGAAACTGCACTGCAACTAAGCTCCACATTACTGCGTTTCCAATTCAAGAAGTATTATACTGGAAGCATATCTATTGATGACAGGTAATGCATAGAGGAACAGGACTTCGATAAGGGAATTGTGGACCTTCTATCAGAAACTCTACCAGGAAGAGAGTGATAGGATATCAACACGAGAACGGGTCGAATTCAGTATTATTATGAGAATGGTGCAAAAGCTGATTGAAATAGAATATTTACTATTCTGATTGCAGTAAAACTAACTCCAGATATTTTATGCTATTTGTAGAAGAAAGCAGCTCCATTTTGACGATATTATAATATCATATCTTGATATAACTTCACAAATGGGTAAGACAGAATCCTGTCTCTTCTATAACAGAAAGCACCAACAAATTATAAATATTTCAGGCACACTTGTTATGATTCAATTTAAAACCAAGAATATGCATTAAAATGGTGGCAAAAGAAGCACATTCAGAATAAGCTTCCTTGAATCAGACCATTAGGGTGATTTTATTTTAAAAATTCAAGAGACCAAATCTAAAGATCAAAGAACTTCTAAATAAGGATTAAGGAAAGATTCTCGTGCTACCAACAAAATACTTGTCTCACAGAAGCATTATCACTTTATATTGAATCATGCAACTTATATCTTTGACAACAACAACAAATAAAATTCATTTTTTTATTGGTAAAATTACGTTTTAGCATAAAAACAATAAGATAAAGTCAGTTGAAATTTACCTTAACAGAAGAGCCTTTAAGATCATTCGGCTGACGTACATATGATGTTTTCGAGATTCCCTCAATAAAATTTGGGCCTCTAGGACTCAATGAACTCTTTACTGAACTTGCAGAGACATCAGCCATCGGCACATCCTGGTCGATGGCACTGGTTGGTCCATTTTCCTTCGCAGAAGCCCTCTCAGTAATGCGTTCCAGAGCAGACGCTATATTTTGTAGAAGCCAATCATGTACTTGAGCTGCAGGAACAGGGACAGCTGGCATGTCTGGATCTGAATTGGCAAAAAATGGGGCATTCTGACTCAATGGGATTCTCTCAGATCCCTTTTCACCAAAATAGAATAGAAAACCAAGATGCTCAAATTTCTCTGCGGACAGAACCTAAAGGAATTACACTAATTGGTCAGCTTTAGAGCATATCTTTACACAGTACTCTATGAAAGAAAGGTAAGAGAAATGGCTGCAAACAGGCATACATTTAGGTGACAGGTTCAGCATGAGATGTTTCAGTTTCTAAACTCCCTAGCATCAGTTGTCACTGAGAGTTTCACAAAATGCAATTACTAGGGGAATTTTCTTTTTCTTAGATCCTACAATATCGTGGAAACCAGCACAACAGAGGGCATCATAACTACCCCAAGTTCATTAGAGAGGGCTCCAATCGTCACCCAGGAAGAATTCTATCACGAGGCATAGAAGTTGGAAAAGAAGGCCTGACAGGTAACATCATGTGCACTCAGTTCCAGACTGACAGAAAGTGCATTTGGCTGGCATATCTGCAGTTAGAATCCATTTAATGTCCATTATCCTTACACAGCCTGTGAAATTTGATGCATGGGAATTAAGTGCATTGGAGATTGCCAAATTCTAGAGAAAATACTCCACTATGTACCTCACTGGACTCCCCCGTTCATATACCTTCTTCCACATAAAGACTCTCCTTTTACTTATCAAAGAAAAACGACAGACTCTACCAACAGCCTCCAATAAATAACCTTTGTTACTTGAAGTATCATTTCCATCAAATGCCAATTTGGAGATGACATATTTACACATGCTCTCTCTCCTCCTCCAAACTCTCTTGCTCTCTCAGGGTTTTACATCAGAGGCTACACGAATTTCAACTGTGTGAGCAAGTAACTATAATCTCCCTTCTTTTTTTTTCTTCGACAAGTCTATGAGTCATCTTCACTTATCTCAATTAGCTTGTTTGATCAATGACCTAAGATCAGGCGTGCCTCCTTTGTGATATAGAGGATGTTTTACAATTGATGTAGCACTGCTATTTAATGCCTAGATTGTTCTTGAGACTAGCATCACTAAAATGTAAAATGTCATGTTCATGTTCCCAGAGAAGACGTGAGCTTGAACATAGACGGAAAGAAAAAAATGTTGGGGATGATGATTATGAATTTCAGTGATATCTACAACTATCCAACAAGGCCAGGGTTCAGTATCATCAGCTATGACGAGGCTAACTGTGCTAATCTCATGTCAGATCCTCAAATCACATAAGTATCAGGCCCGTATATATAAAGAGGAGTAGGATATCTTATACATGGTGATGGACCTCTACAGTTCGATGTGCCCATGAATGTGATGTTCTAGGCTATTGGTAAAATTTTTGATTGGTAATGAGTTTAGTGAGTTGATGGGGAATTCCTGCTTACGAGGCAGTGTACCCACATATATAAACTTACGGAAGGACATGATTTTCTACAAAAAGTGTCCAGTCACCACTACCAGCCAGGATATTAGTAAATAGAATTTGGAAACAGAAAATATTATTTGAAAACAAAACCCATTTTGATACTGGTAAATATGATTTGAAAACGGAACAATATTCAAAATAAAAACTATCTTACTTTCTAGAAATAGTTTCATGCCATCCCTCCCACGTAAATCCATCCGTCTCCACTATAAACTAAACTTGTAAACTGTACTTCACGCCAAAAGAAAAACTTCTAAACAATGAAACTCTATGGTCAAGCTGAGCCTAGACATAGATAATACAGCATATAAACCTAGGCTAGAGAATGTAGAAATAATTTCAGAACTACCAGAAGGGGGTACATGATATTAAATTCTATATACAGGATAAAGAGAGTACTAACTATTTATTGAAGTATTAAACAAAGAACTACTAGCATGATTCGATTTTAGCATGTTCCAAAAAGATTGACACTTTTCGAATGAACCTATTTACTTCTGGCATTCCCATTTTACCTTAATAATATACTCTTACATAATAAAATACTCTTATAGGAATGACATAGCATCTTTCGGATCACAAGATTGTAAGGGTAATTTGGGCATCTTATACACATTTAGCTTATCTGCCAAAAGTTTCCTCCTTTTCTTAAATTCTTTATCCAGTCAAATTGTCATATAACATCCACATAAGCAAATTAGAAATAATCATACTATTTAGTGAACAAGTTGAAGTGCGCGATGAACTTGTCCTGGACCACACTTGCTTGAACTTTATTCTCACGCATGGTTCAGTTCACACTCACCTAAGGCTGAATCCTGATCTTAGTGGACCGACCTGTCGAGCTTTGAGCCCAACCAACCCAATTGACAATCCAAACCTTCCAAGATACCTCATAGGAAAGAAAAGTGAACTTTACATTACACTAAAAATTTAATATTTCTGTTGACTGTCACACGAACGCAGATATAATTACATCTTTTTCATCGATTGGATGCATAGCTAATGTCTTCCTGAATAAGCATGGCTTATAAAGACCAGGGCAAAAGTAATTCAACAAATCAAACTTGAACCTGCTAACCAAGTGGTCTAAGAGAGATAAAGCAAAAACTTTAACCTGTTAACCAAGTGGGTCTAAGAGAGGTAAAGCAAAAACTTGAATGGAAGCTATTCAACATCGATACAAGTGGCAAACACGTAGATGCAGTGGGAAAACAACGCCCGATGATATACATCATTCACCAGTGGATTTTTCCATTAGTATTGCTAGGCATACAAACCTCCCCACCTGCACCTCAGTTTCTTTCTAGTTGTAGCAGTTAACCACAAAAATTTATGTTCCTCCCAATTCTTTTGTATTCACATTGCTTCTCTCTCAAACATTCACACCCCAACTTGCAAGACAACTTAAAACCTCATAGAATCCAAGGCCATACTGCGTCAACTCCCTTAGAATTCTTTATTTTTATTTTTAGCATTGCATGTTGAAATCATAGGATATCAGCTAAACCACGTATGTTATATAAAAAGAGGGGTGTTACAACATGAAGTATGAAATTCACAAACCAGTGTTTCGTCGCCCTCTCCTTCTACTGCCTCCGACAAAAGAGAAAGAATGTTTCCCAGGTGCTTTTGTAAATAGGATAACTGATGAGCCTCTTCATCAGATTGTGATGGCATATTTCGTCGACTATTGCTACGTACAAGCTGCAATGATAGAAAGTTAGAAACAAATCTTCTGGTTATTATTTCACAGAAGTGCAACGTGTGTTTCATGGTACATTCCACACTATTTAAATGAATAGCACAAATACAGAAAACAGACTCGTTAAGATCAAGAAAGGGAGTCGTTTAACATAGTCAGAAAAACGAGAATATGAAGGAACAGTTTCTGTTATAAACTGTAAACGACTCAATCACAGGCAAAATACTGGAAACATCTCAGTTGAATAGATCTCGCTTCTTCCAAGTTCACTTATAGTCTTTAAGACCATGCCTCTTGGGAGAAATAAGAAACTTAACCACTTTAACACTCTAAGCCTCAAGCCTAAGCTGTACTTCATCTACACATAGCTGAAATGAAGTTAGTGGCTTATGAAACAACTGTAACAAATTGTTATTACCCTTCAGAAAAAAACTATAGCAAAGCTTGGAAACTATGACTTACAAACTACTACATAAGTATTTGAAGTTCACTGGAATGAACTTTAACATGTTACAAATGTAAGTCAGCAAATGTTAAGCTTCCCAGTTGCCAAACAAAAAAAAAAGAATAGAAAACTCATATTACAGCTTTCCCAGTGAAGCATCCTTCATCAAGAGCCAAGAATCAAAAGAAAACAAACTTGCACAACCATAGGTCTATCTACAATTTCACGAAATTCCATGCATAGGACCAGGGAGGATCCACGGTGTTAGCTATGGGTTCGGTCAAACCCAATAGCTTTGGCCTAGATCCGAAATATGTGTTAAGAAATCCACTAAATATGTACAAATATCAAATTATGAACCTCGTTATTAGCACTGAGGTCTATCCTAGAATCCCGAACCCATAAAGTTCAAATCGTGGATCCTCTTTTGCATAGGGCCACGACATCCACCATTACTCTAACCGCGTACAACTTAGTATAAACTAGTATTTTAAAACTTTTCTACTAGATTTAAATTATTCAACTTAGCATAAAGTTTTGACACCAAGTACAAAACTTTATTAGTTCTCAAGTTCTTTTAAACATGGTAAGCATTTCATCTTACAACTTCTTCATATTATCTAAATCCTATTAGAAAAACCATAACTACAACTGCAAGCTTCCAATAAATAACCAAATATGCAAAGAAAACTCACTAAACAAATCAAATCAATGATAATTAGAAGAGTTTTAAGTTATGTACACCACAATGTAAGGAATTTTTCCACCATCAGGCCACCTTTTACCAATTTTACCAGGTAAATAGTCTTGTTTCAGGATTATAAACCCCACATTTAAGAAGGCTAACCCTTTGGTGACATAATAGTGTAAACAATTCCTCATGTTTATAAAACTTAAACTCTAATTTAGAAAATACAAATCACAAAAATGCCGAGTTTTGAACAATGCCCTGACCTGCAACGGCGACAATGCGGACAAGAACCCGTCGAAAGCCGAAGTAGAAGGCCAAACATCAGCTACAGCAGCTGAATCCTTATGTCCTTTAGGAAGCAACCTTTTGTAACTCTGAATGTACAAAAATACAACCAAATCAAACACATTAACACCAACAGAGCCGACCTCGGAGGGCTTAGCGGTAACGAGAGGGTCCGAATCGGAGTGAAGAACGCAAGCAATGGTTTCGAGGACGAGGCGAGCGTGTTCGGGCGAGATCTGAAGGGACTCAGCAATGGATTCCGTGTTAACGCGTTGGTGCGTAGTACTTGACTCGGAGGGCGGAAGGGAGGATAACAGCTTGTCCTTAATTGGACCTAGGGTTTGTATTCCGTCGGTGAAGATTAGCTTCGGGATCGGTAATAGGCCGTGTTCAAATGGCTCCCTGCGTGGGTGAATGTATATTGGGGGGGTGGATGGTGTCGTCGCCGGTGACGGTGTATCATCGGATTCCGCCATTAGTGTTATTAGTGGAGAGGAAAAAGGTGAGAAAAGGCTCTGGAAGAGTGGAAATGGCGGTGATCAGTGCCAATTTATTTTCTTTAATCAATCTCTTACTCAAAAAAACAAAAAGAAGAAAATGGCAGTGATCAAAATCTCAGCGAGAGAAAAGCAAGGCTTAAAGCCCGCATAGTGTTGATTTATAAAAACTTAACTACACTGGTCTAAATAATTAATCATTAGCAAAACAAAAATGCATCTTGATATAGGTAGCTTTTGGCCATATATTTTCAAATTTATTTTGAAAAATATGATTTGAGTAAAGTTTGATTTGAATATGAAAATGTGTTTGGATATAAATTTATTTTGAAAAAATATGAAATATAACTTATATCCACAAATTCTAAAAACTATCACAAATACCCAACAGTGTCACTATCAATAACATTCATTATATATTATCGCAAACTATAGTCCTGAACATAAATAAATTTGGTACAAAATTATCATTTTTATAATGAACTACGTGATACATTATCAGATGACCGAGAATACGAAGCAACAATGTTACAAAATAATAAATGGTGGGCTTTTTATAAAATACAAAAGTTTGAGGCAATTTTCATAAAATGTAGAAGTGATATTTTTGCCCAAAACCAGCTATTGAGCTGATTTTGGGATTTGGGATTATGAATTTTGCCAAAATATAGACAAAATCTATGACCAAACGTGTGTTTGCCAATTAAAATCAAATTTTATTTTGACAAAATTTATGGTCAAACTGGTACTTAGAAGATGTAAATACAAAGATATATATTATATTTATTAACTTGGTATAATCAATCCAACTTTTTGTAATGCTCCAAAAAAAAAATTCGCTATGTATTACATCCTCGTTCAAGCTCTAAGCTGGAAACACATGTATTCAAAAAATTGCAAAGGTGTATAATACCTAGATTTTATGTTCGAAAGGTGAGTAGTAGTTTGAAATAAGTCGAATATGTTTAAGAAAAGAAAGCGAACAAAATCACGCATGACCTAAAACCAAAAAATCATATCTTCTAATGTATAATGAATTGAGCTATGAGTCATATACCAAATGAAATCTCTTTAAGTCTAATTTTCAGTTTGTCATTTCGATATTTCTACA
The DNA here is from genome assembly GCA_005239505.1 of Nicotiana paniculata. Taxonomy (NCBI): domain Eukaryota; kingdom Viridiplantae; phylum Streptophyta; class Magnoliopsida; order Solanales; family Solanaceae; genus Nicotiana; species Nicotiana paniculata. The sequence goes on from ML305053.1 coordinate 17,238, forward strand.
AAATATTATGAACTTTTTACTGAAGGATATCACAGAAGCAATCTGTTCTAGAAAAAATACTAGTGTGCCACGCAGAATTTGAGTTAGATAAGCAAATGAGTTTCTGAAAAATCCTCTTGACACGGGGTGTCATAGGACGTATGGCACCATGTGCCAGGTTAACATGTGCAAGTCTAAAATCCGTATCTTATAAGGCACTTCGATGATAGAATTCACTTATTTCTATAGCATTTTGGAAAAGGTTTTGAGAGCAAGAACGATTTAGGGCTTCACCAATCCACCCAAGGTAATATTCCTACTATGGATTCAAATTAGAAATTTTAATTTAACATTGTTTAACACCTAATAATTTTAAAATCTTAGGTTTTCAGCATTAATTTAAAGGACCTTTCAAGAACACAAGAGACGAGGTTTTGAGAACAACTTTCTAGGTAACTTCTTTGCTTCTTACTATTAAAGTTAAAAACTTTAAAGCATGTTATGATGTTTAGATCATAATAAGGATGAAGTTCACTAGTGGAGTCAATGTGGAGTCATTTATGGCCAAGAAAATACCAAGTTTAGGGAGATAGATTGAATTGTTGTTGGGTTAATAATTTTAACCATTTGTTATAAATTTTAGAGAAAAGTGAATACATTAGTACATTAATAGAGGTTCTTGACAGTTGTTTCGGGTAAGTTAAGTTTATAATTCTCTAAGTTTAGGACTTGACAAGAAAGTAACCGTCAAGAAAATGCTAAATAAGAAAGTTGTTTGATAAGATAGTGCATGATTGTTCTTACGTGTAAATATTGTAACTATTTGTTTGAAAACCCTTGATTGATTAAATGCTATAAATTTATCACTAGTTCATAATACAGTTTATCTTACAAAATTTCAATTGCCTTGCATAGTATCTCAATTATCCCATAATATCAAAAGCAATCGAATCTCTAGTTTTATTTGATTTTGTTATGTTATTGCTTGCATTCGTTCAAATTCCACCCAGATTTGATATATAAGATCACATATAATATGAGAGAAGTAGACAATCTCCCAGGTGTGAGTGTCGTGACTACCAACACTAGCTATCCTACAGTCACAGGTGCTCCACATTCAGATTCAGAAAAGAAAAGAAAAGTATGGTTAACCGTCCCAGGTATAAAAGCCGACAGGGCCAGGGAATAAGATAGACATCCTCATACTTTCAAGTGCCATTGGTTGTTCAAATTTGTGTGTTTGGGAGTGTCACGATCCAAAATCTCACATAATAGTGATGGCACCTAACTCAACCCACTAGGTAAGCTAAATACTAACAAAAGATGCAACTCTAATTAAAAATCACCAATAATAATCACTAAATATTAATAAAAGATGCAACTCTAATTAAAAATCACCAATAATAATCAATAAGTATATGAAAATCAATCCAACTATCACAAGGACTGGTAGTACAAGTCATGAATGATTAAGAATAAGAATACAACTCTAATTTGAAGAAAGATACATCATCTGTTTAAAATTTACACAAACAGAAATATAAATCCTAAACTACTATGAACAAGAGTATTTTATATCTGGAACTCTGGTACGTCGTTAATGCTAGGCTTTGTTCTTCACACCAACTCAGCTCCAAATTCTGCACAAAAGGTGCATAAGTGTAGTATGAGTACAACTGACCTCATGTACTCAGTAAATATATTGACTAACCTCAATGAAGCACGACGAGGTTTTTAAGTCAAACGATATAGAGTGCAGAGTGCAGACAATAAAGGTATTCGATTCGTGTTCTGAGGTGCATGCCTTGGTTTGAATTTTTGATTGACTTTGGACTTTTGATTAAAGATTCTACCTTTATCAATTGGGTTTGTTACCTTTGGCATTATTTGATGTTCTTGAGTTGCTTTTGGCTAGTTTTGAGTCGTTTCGAGTTTAGCACGCGTGGGATGGTGTTTCTAGAGTATTTGAGCATAAAGGTTACTATATTGAGGAAACGGTCTTCGATTTGTGTTTCGACTAAACCATTATTTCCGTATCATAATTTTGGAACCATAGCAACTGGAATCATCAAGTGTTGACATTTTATGAGGAATTTATGGTCATACTAAGAATTGGGCTGTCAGATTTTTCAGATTAATTAGGAAATCGCTACTGCATTTGTATTTAAAAATCTGCACCATTTCCAAATATTGAAACCAACATATCTCCTTCTTTAAAAGATCAAATGGAGTGATTCAAAAGCCTAACTTGACTGGAATTTCACGAGAAATCCATTGGAAATCTATTGGATGCATCAAAAGCGAGTTTTGGGATCATTTAGCACAAGAAACGAGGCAGAACACTTGGGTAAAAACATATAATATCGAGAGTTTGTTCATTTGGTCATATTTAAGTTGGAGAGCTTGGATTTGGGCGATTTTGGAGGCAATTTTCATCACATGGATTGGGGGAGTGTTCTATACTCGATTTTAGTTATATTTCATGAATTCATCTTCATTTTTGGCATTTGGGTGATGATTTCAAAGTGAAATTGGGGAGGGGGGG
>ML305053.1:19817-37786 GCA_005239505.1 Nicotiana paniculata
TTTGTCTAAAATTTCATAAAGTAAATTTTTGAGTTTTGAACATCGATTCGGAGTTGGATTGAAGTGAAACTAGTATGGTTGGACTCATAATTGAATGGGTTGTCGGATTTTCTTGGGTTTCGTCGGATTCCGAGGTTCAAGCCTTGGTTTGACTTTTTGGTTGACTTTGGGCTTTTGATTAAAGATTATACCTTTATCGATTGAGTTTATTTTCTTCGGAATTATTTGATATTCTTGAGTTGCTTTTGGCTAGTTTTGAACCATTCAGAGGTTGGTACACGTAGGATAGCGTTTCTAGATTATTGTTTGACTTGCTCGGTATTGGATTCGGCTTGTTCAAGATAAGTAACACTTCTAATCTTGGTGTTGAGGATATAAACCCTAAATATACATATTATGTGTTTGTTGTTGAGGTGACACACATGCTAGGTGACGGGCGTGTGTGCATGCATCGTGTGAATTATGACTCGGTTGATTTTGTGGTACTGTGTAGTAATCTATCTTGTTTCTATCCATGAAATTCCTACGTGTTAGAGTAATTGAGCTGTGATCCATGTTAGAAATCATGTTTAGGCCATATACTTATTCTGTTGGTACCCACTGAGGTCATTTCTACTGTTGAGTTATTTGCTTAAATTGTAATTACATACTCAGTCATATTCATTAATTTACATATCATATCTCAGTCTCTGTTATCATTCGTTGTCACATCATGTTATCATTGTTTGGGCTGATTGGCATGAGATTTGTGAGCCCGAGAGACTGGAAAGATTGATGACTAAGTGAGGTCGAGGGCTTGATTGTGAGTGATATTTATGGGATCGAGCTGCATGTCGCAACAGGTTTTATTGATTCAAGATGGGATCGGGTTGTATGCTGCAACATGTCATGATTGGCTTATATTATCACTTGAGTAGGATCCGCCCCTCCAGAGTTTGACATACCTACAGTGAAGTAGGTACCGATGAGTGCGAGTGTGAGTTCTGAGTGATTGAGGGTGCTGAGTGATTGGGAGGTGCTGAGTGATTGAGTGTGCTGAGTGAGGTTGAATACTCCTTGATCACGAGCACATGAGTTTATCACTGTGGTGCATTACATTTTACATGTATACTTGGCATGTAGTCATGGAGATGCATTTCCTCATGCTATAGGGTATTGTGACATTTATGACTTATTATACACATTGACATGTTGGCATAGAGATGCACTTTCCTCATGCTATATGATAATGGAGCATCTTATCTATTGTTGAAAGTTTTTGAGGGAAATCATAGTTTTTTTGACATACTCACATTTTGGTGACTTCGGTGATAGATTTGGGCTTTGATGTTATACCTAAAAATCATGTCTATTTTCCATAACGATGAACAAGATGAGCTTCATATCTTTGAGTATTACTTGTACTATTTTTATTTTATTATTACGAGTTGTTCTTGGTTGTTGGTATTGGACTAAGACTGTTTTCCAAGCTCGTCACTGCTTTCAATATAAGGTTAGGTTTGTTACTTATTGAGTACATGGGGTCGGTTGTACTCATACTACATTTCTGCACCTTGTGTGCAAATTTTGGATCTGATATTGCTGTGTATGGCGGGAGCTGGCGTTGAAGATGTACCTACATTCTGATTCTTATTCAGACAGATGATGTATTTATTTCATACCAGTTTCGTAAAAATATGTTTATGTACATTTCAAACAGATGATGTATTTATTTCATAGAAGTTTTGTAAACTCTAAGCCTTAGAAGCTCATGATTTGTACTATCAGTCCTTGGGGAATTGTATAAAATTCAGTTATTTCATTTTTGACTCTTATCACTATCATTATATTGTAGTTTATTATTAATTAGCTTACCTGGCGGGTTAGGTTAGGTGCCACCACGACTAGTTATTTTTTGGGCCTTGGCATATCTAATCTTGTTTTATCTGTGAAATTCCTATTTATTAGACTAATTGAGATGTGATTCATGCTAGAAATCATGTTTAGGCTATGTGCCTATTCGGTTGAGACCTAGTGCAGTTATTTTTGTTGTTTTGAGTTATGTTCTTTACTGAAATTATATACACAGTCATGGTTCATCATTTGTATATCATATTTCAGTCTCTATTTATCATTCACTATTACATCACATGTTATCATTGTTTGGGATGAGTGGTATGAGATTGTGAGCCCTTGAGACTTGGGAGATTGATGACTGAGATTGGCCTGAGAGCCGTGTTGTGAGTGTTGTTTTTTATCAGGCTGCATGCCGTAGCAAGCCATATTAACTTTATTACTATTACTATCATTATGGATTGGATTTCATGCCATAACAAACCTTATTCTCTTATTTATTACTCCCTCCGTTTCAATTTATGTGAACTTATTTCCTTCTTACTCTGTGCCAAAAAGAATGATCCTTTTCCTTATTAGGAAATAATTTACCTTTATGCAATGATTTATAGCCACACAAAATAAATGTGCCTCATTTTACACCACAAGTTCAAAAGTATTCAGCTACAACAGTTGAATCCTTATGTCCTTTAGGAAGCAACATTTTGTAACTCTGAATGTAAAAAAATACAACCAAATCAAACACATTAACACCAACAGAGCCGACCTCAGAGGGCTTAGCGGTAACTAAAGGGTCCAAATCAGAGTGAAGAACGCAAGCAATGGTTTAGAGGACGAGGCGAGCGTGTACGGGCGAGATATGGAGGGACTCAGCAATGGATTCCGTGTTAACGCGTTGGTGCGTAGTACTTGACTCGGAGGGCGAAAAGGAGGATAATAGCTTGTCCTTAATTGGACCTAGGGTTTGTGTTCCGTCGGTGAAGATTAGATTCGGGATCGGTAATAGGCCTTGTTCAAATTTCTCCATGCGTGGGTGAATGTATATTGGGGGAGGGGGTGTATGGTGTCGTCGCCAGTGATGGTGTATCATCGGATTCTGCCATTAGTGTTATTAGTGGAGAGGAAAAAGGTGAGAAAAAGCTCTGGGAGAGTGGAAATGGCAGTGGTCAGTGCCAATTTATTTTCTTTAATTAATCACTTACTCGAAAAAATAAAAAGAAGAAAATGGCAATGATCAAAATCTTAGCGAGAGAAAAGCAAGGCAGAAAGCCCACATAGTGTTGATTTGTAAAGACTTACCTACACTGGTATAAATAATTAATCATTAGCAAAAAAAAATGAATATTGTTAGAATATGTAAATGCAAAATATATATATTATATTTATTAACTTGGTATAATCAATCCAAATTTTTGTAATGCCCCAAAAAAAATTCGCTATGCATTACATCCTTGTTCAGGCTCTAAGCTGGACACACGAGTATTCAAAAAGTTGCAAAGGTATATAATACCTAGATCTTATATTCGATAGGTGAGAAGTAGTTTGAAATTAGTCGAATATGTTTAAGAAAAGAAAGCGAACGAAATCACATATAACCTAAAACCAAACAATTATATCTTCTAATGTATAACGAATTGAGTTATGAGTCATATACCAAATGAAAGCTCTTTAAGTCTAATTCTCAAAACTTCAAACAATTTGTCATTCCGATATTTCTACAAAATATTCTGAACTTTTTACTGAAGGATATCATAGAAGCAATCTATTCTAGAAAAAATACCAGCGTGCCATGCAACGTGTGGCACGATGTGCCACGCAGAATTTGAGTTAGATGAGCAAATGAGTTTCTTAAAAACCCTCTTGACACTGGGTTTCATAGGAAGTATGGCACGATGTGCCAGGTTAACATGTGCAACTCTAAAATTCGTATCTTATAAGGCACTTTGATGAGAGAAATCACTTATTTCTATAGCATTTTGGAGAAGGTTTTGAGAGCATGAACGATTTAGGGCTTCACCAATCCGCCCAAGGTAAGATTCCTACTATGAATTCAAATTAGAAATTTTAGATTAACATTGTTTAACACCTAATAATTTTAAAATCTTAGGTTTTCAGCATTAATTTAAGGGACCTTTCAAGAACACAAGAGACGGGGATTTGAGAACAACATTCTAGGTAACTTCTTTGCTTCTTACTATTAAAGTTAAAACCTTTAAAGCATGTTATGATGTTTAGACCATAATAAGGATGATGTTCATTGGTGGAGTCAATGTGGAGTCATTTATGGCCAAGAAAATACAAAATTAAGGAAGATAAATTGAAATTGTTGTTGGGTTAATGATTTTAACCGTTTATTATAGATTTTAGAGAAAAGTGAAAACACTAGTACATTAATAGAGGTTCTTGGCAGTTGATTCGGGTAAGTTGAGTTTATAATTTCCTAAGTCGAGGACTTGACAAGAAAGTAATCGTAAAGAAAATGATAAATAAGAAAGTTATTTGGTAAGATAGTGCATGATTGTTCTTACGTGTAAATATTGTAACTATTTATTTGAAAACCTTGATTGATTAAATGTTATGAATTTATCACTAGATCATAATACAATTTATCTTACAAAATTTCAATTGACTTGCATAATATCTTAGTTAGCTCAATATATCTTATAAATTTGGCTAGTTTTGAGCCGTTCCGAGTTTAGTACGCGGGGATGGTGTTTCTAGAGTATTTGAGCATAAAGATTACCATATTGAGGAAACGATCTTTGATTCGTGTTTCGACTAAACCATTATTTCCATATCATAATTTTGGAACCATACAACTGGAATTATCAAGTGTCGACATCGTATGAGGAATTTATAGTCATTTTACTATGAATTGAGTTTTCATATTTTTCAGATTAATTACGAAATTGCCACTGCATTCGTATTTAAAAATCTGCACTATTACCAAATATTGAAACCAACATATCTCCTTCATTAAAAGATCAAATGGAGTGATTCAAAATCCTAACTTGAGTGGAATTTCACGAGGAAATCCATTGGAAATCTACTGGACGCATCAAAAGAGAGTTTTGGGATCATTTGGCACAAGAAACGAGGCAAAACACCTGGGTAGAAACATATAATATCGAGGGTTTGTTCATTTGGTCATATTTTAAGTTGGGGAGCTCGGGTTTGGGTGATTTTCGAGGCAAAATTCATCACATGGATTGGGGGAGTGTTCTATACTCGGTTTTGAATATACTTCATGAATCCATCTTCATTTTTGGCATTTGAGTGATGATTTCAAAGTGAAATTTGGGAGGTTTTGTCTAAAATTTCATAAAATAAATTTTTGAGTTTTGAACATCGATTCAGAGTTGGATTTGAGTGAAACTAGTGTGGTTGGACTCATAATTGAATGGGTTGCTGGGTTTTCTTGGGTTTCGTCGGATTCCGAGGTGCAAGCCTTGGTTTGACTTTTTGGTTGACTTTGGACATTTGATTAAAGATTATACCTTTATCGATTGAGTTTGTTTCTTTTGACATTATTTGATATTCTTGAGTTGCTTTTGGCTAGTTATGATCCATTCGGAGGTTGGTACACGTAGGAGCATTTCTAGAGTATTGTTTGGCTTGCTCGGTATTGGATTCGGCTTGTTCAAGATAAGTAACACTTCTAAGCTTGGTGCTGAGGATATAAACCCTAAATATACATATTATGTGTTTGCTGTTGAGGTGACACACATGCTAGGTGACGGGTGTGTGGGCGTGCATCGTGTGAATTATGACTCGGTTACAGAATTAGTTAACTCCTATAGGCATGATATCTAGGTGGGCAGAAACGTTAACAAATTGCCAGGCAAGTTCAATAATTTAAACAAAGAAGATCTTATATACATGATCTCTAATGCACATTGAGATTGGAAATATGTGTTGATCCTATGAACATGGATTCTAATGCATAATTATAAAATAATTATAGGAAGGATTTCTAATATGCCAAAATAGGACAGTTCAGAGTCATAAACAGCCAGAAGGGAACCCTATGGACAGGATCTCTAAATGCACATAAGGAATCAATACAATGGACTTATAGGCAGGATTTCTACCCAAAACTTGAACAAAGACATATAGAAACCCCTCCCCAGATTTTTACAAATAACCCCAAATCTATTATTACAGAGATTATTATATCCCAATACGAACACATAATACTAATCATTACACTATAGGGAGCCTTAGCAGGCCCAATGTCAACCTGGAAACTAGGCCTTCAAGAAAGCAAGTTTGAAGTACAAGTGGTACATCCATGATACACAAAGTGGGCTTCTGGTGTGTCAAAGTTCCCAAGGGCCTCAGGGACCCCGGGCAATGCTCACACCAGAACCCTTTTCAGAGAAACAGTTTGTGAAAGATTGGAAGACCAGCCCCAATGTTCCAGAGTTCGGAGGAGTCTCAAGGACCCTAGAAAGTTCTCACATTGGGGGTGGTAGGAACCTCGATAACTAAGAGTAGAAGTTTGAAAATAGTATATACGGGGTAGAGGGACAGTTTTAAAAAAAAACAATTTAATTTTCAGAAGTGAATAGGTCCAAACCACATAGTTGTCGTCACGACCCGGTCGGTCGTTCCGTAGAAATTTCATTATAATTAATGTTAGTGCCTTGTCATAGGTTTTTATTACTGTTATTGTTGTGTTAGAGTTGGTAGGCTCGCAATTAAAATGGTTGTAGTGAGAATTTAGTCATTTAGTCTTTATAAATAGCCTTATAGTTGGAAAAGTCAACTGACTTTACTTATTGGTAAACAACCTCGGAATGCGGATTTTATGGTTCGGATAGCTTCGTTAGGTGATTTGAGACTTAGGAGTGTGTTCAGAATATTTTTGTGATGTCCGGTGTAGAATTAGGCTTGAATTGGCGAAAGTTAGTTTTTAATGATTTTCGGTCGGCAGTTGAAAATAGGCTATCAGGGTCGGAAGGGAATTCCAACAGTTGAAACAGGTTCGTAATGTCATTTTGGATATGTCTGCAAAATTTGAGGTCAATCGGAGTTGTTTTGGATAGTTTCAGCATCGTTGGTGGATTTTTAGAAATTTCAAAGTCCTTAGGCTTGAATCCGATGTGATTTTGGTGTTTAATGTTAATTGTAGTGTTTTAAGAGTGCAACTAAGTTCGAATGATCAATTATGAGGTGTTGGTAAAATTGGTTGGGGTCCCGAGGGGCTCGGGATTGATTTCGGGTGGTTAACGGGCATTTTAGCCTTAGGAAAAACTACTATTTTTCTGGTGTTTTGACAGCTGAAGGTCCTTCATCGCGATCGCATAGGTGAAGATGCGATCGCGTAGAGTAATCTGAGGGTCAGGAGAAATTGTGCATCGCGATCGCAGGTACAGGAGTGCGATCGCATAGGTTTGGAGGGATGAGTAGTGCGATCGCGTGTGTGGAGGTGCGATCGCGTAGAATAAAATGAGGCGTGTAAGTGTGGACGATTGGCCATCGCGACCGTGTGATGTCGTGTGCGATCGTAGTGGGCTGGGAAGCAGAGCTTCACGATCGCGTTAGCTAAGGCGCGATCACAAAGAGTAATTTTGGCAGCTGAGGAATTTGTGATTCGCGATCGCGATGTGGGTCGCGCGATCGCGATGAATAAGAACTGGGCAGTTTATAATTAAACCCTCCACGACCATTAAACCTTTTAACACCATTTTTGTACCGGAAAAGAGCTTAGAGGCAATTTTGAAGAGAGGAAATCATCGTTCTTCATCGAGGTAAGTATTTTGGACCAAAACTCGATTATAGGTGATTAAGGAACATAATATCAGTGTTTAATTCATAAAAATCAGTAGAAAAAGGTGGGGTTAAGGCTTGAGATTATGAGACCTTTAGGGATCGATTTGAGGGGTCAAACGAACTCCGATTTTAGCGTTCATTATATGTACAGACTCGTGAGATGATGAAGAACATTTTGGTATAAATTTTTTTTTGAGTTCCGAGACGCGGTCCTGGGGGTCGGGTTTTGACTAAATTCGGGTTTTATGCTAAAATTGGTACTTTTCAATTGGAATTCATTCCTTAAGCATAGTTTGATGACAAAAATCTGAACTTGATTGATTTTGGAGCACTCGGAAGTTGATTCGAGAGGCAAGCGGGCTGCATAGTAGCTTTTCGGGCTAGTTTGAGGTAAGTAATGTCTTTAAATGCTGTCCTGAAGGTATGAAACCCCAGACCATGCATCCTTTCACGGATTTTGGAAATGCAAAGATTGGAAATTTGGAAATATATTCCCTTTTAGGCAACTATTGAGTTGCGAACCCGATTTTAAAGCATATGCTTAATAATATTGATATACTTTGATATAATTTTAGCTGCAAGCCATGTTTGGGGCCTAGTGCTGATCTGTTTACCCCTTGGGGGCTGTTTTTACTATTTTCCTCACGATATGTTATGATTTTCACTCGGTCTTTTCTTGATAATTGTTTTGACACTTAGAGTATTTTGATATTATTTCTTGAAAAAATTGAAACACTATTTTGGGTTGAGAACCCGGTATAATGATGGCCCGAGTGGCATGTTGAGAGTGTCTGACTGAGTGAGGCTACGGGCCAATATTATGAGTATAATATGATACGAGAGAGGCCGAGGGCCAATATTGTGAGTGACTTATGACATGATGTGACTTGTTATAACCCTTGGGCTGTAGGAGCCCCTCCGGAGTCTGTACACACCCCCAATGAGCGCAGGTACCTACTGAGTGCGAGTGATGCCCGCTGGGCTGATACTGAGTGACTGTTAGGTTGCCCGCTGGTATGATACTGAGTGTTGGTGAGGTGCTGAGGGAAATTGTTGCGAGAAATGATTATGGCCCGAGGGGCAGGTTTATGATGATTTTACTGAGTTTTTGACTGTGATTCACTTAGTTTTTCAAACTGATATTACTGAGAGTTTTACTGAGATATATTGAAATTATACTTGTTTCAAAGGATTTCTGGAAATTGGTTTTCGAACTTATGTATTTGATGAATACTTTATGGTGACTTTGGTGTAATACCGTTTTTATGAATTTTTGTATCTGTGCTGTGTGTTTCGTATTTCTCAGACTGTGATTTATTTTCATTACTACTGAGTTGGTGTACTCATCATTAATCTATGTGCCTCTGTGCACAGATCCAGGTACCGGTTCGAAGCAGTAGCTGTCTTCGTTCGTATTCAGTAGCTTATGAGATTTCGAGGTAGCTGTTCAGCATCCGCATCTTCTCCATTTCTCTTCCTTTATTAGTATTAGAATTTATTTCATAGACGTTGATTAAGACATTAGCAGAGTTAGTTTTATTTCTTAGATGCTCGTGACCATGTCGACTCCAGTCTTGGGAGAGTTGTTTAGAATGTTAGATTATTGTTGGGGTGTAAAGACTTAAAGAAATTATTTTATGCTTTGTTGTTGCTTGTTATTGATTATTGAAACATTATAATAGAACATATGGGTAGTTATGTGATGGTTGGCTAGCCTAGTTCCACGATAGGCGACATCACGACCTGTTAGGATTTGGGATCGTGACAAGTTGGTATCAGAGCTCTAGGTTACATAGGACTCAACGGTCATGAGCAGGTTTAGTAGAGTCTTGCGGATCGGTATGGAGACGTCTGTACTTATCTTCGAGGGGCTTCAGAACCCTTAGGAAACATTCCACATTCTTGAATTCTTGTCGTGTGAATCCATTTTATTCATCCAAAAGCGTAACTCCTTGAATTCCTTTCATGTATTTGAATGCGCACGCGAGCGCTTGGTATCAGTTGTGCGTCGTCGGCTTGTGAATTCCATGGTGAGATGTGATTTTTAACATGTTAATAATGGGCCAGTCAGAAGGACTTGAGGCCGGATTTTGTCTTTGGCTTGAGTGTTGAGATTTCAATTGGGTGAGCACATGTGTTGGGGGACTTATGTGTCTGTTTGTGTCCTTATTGATGTAACTTGGTGACTAGATGACTACATGGTGATTGTGATCGGATAGTTAGATGTATTCAGGTTGTTTGATTGTGACCGAAATGAATTGGCGGGAGATGTGGCAAGAACCATTGATTATTTGACTTCTGTATTGAGTTAGAATATGGCTTCGAGTTATGAGTATTGAAGGACCTCTCGTGTAGTTTAGTTGTGGAATGAAGTGGGGTTTCCTGTTATGTTCTGAGTTCCTGTGATGTCTTTTGAGCTGACCAATGCCCTAGCAGCGTCTATGTATTTGATTGCCGGTGTATTCATCCGTGTTATAACTCCTTTGTTATTGTATTTATTGATGGCATCCTGCTGTACTCTCGTAGACAAGGATAGCATACTCGGCATTTGATGATTGTATTACAAGGATATATGGAGGAGAAGATTTGTGCGAAGTTCTCCAAGTGTGAATTGTTGGCTCAGTTTAGTAGAATTATTGGGACACGTGGTGTCCAGTGAAGGTATCTATGTGGTCCGACGAGTGTGAGTAGAGATTCCAGAAGCTCAAGAATTCCTTGGCCACAGCTCCAGTGTTAGTGTTGCCATCAGCTTCAGGTTCTTATACCGCTTAATGGGATGTCTTGGGGGTAGGCAGTGGTTGTGTTCTAATGTAGGAAGGTATAATGATTGCGTGATAGCTATGATTTTCGGAAGTGTAAAGGGAGATATCATTCTAAGGTTAAGCAGGCAGGGGTATCTCCTGCGGTCATGACCATTACAATGGTGAATGCGAAATTTGCATACGAGTTGAGCGTTAGATGGTCTGGGTCATATGAGCGTATGAAGGATTTAGTTGAATCCCACCATAGTATGGTGGCAGTGATAATGTGTGGGCATCGCGAGTTATTGTTTGTCTTGATCCTTGGATTTGAGCCAAGTGGGGGAGTTCATTATTGATAAGTTGATTACACGATTATGTGTTGTATTGGTTTCGGTTGGAGGTATGTTGGTGAATCAGTTATTGCCCTGCAGATGTGGAGTCTGGGAATGGCTCGAGTAACGGGAAATTCTTCAATACAGGTTGTAATGTACCTTACGGATAATGGAATTTATTGAATGATTGAGTTGTACTTGAAAGGGTAGTGTGTGCAGTGTATGAGTTTGATTGTTGCTCCAAATGTGTGGATTACTTTCCTAGTATGTGGATTGCAAGTGGGGTCAGGTCTTTCTGTTTACTTCGTTAGTGTTAATTGAAATTGCATAGAGTGAATGGCGTTCGAGAATGGCTCAGGCGGATTCAAGGTTATATGTAGCGATCTAGGATCTTCAAGGTGTGAGAAGGGATAGAATTGAGATTTACGGGGAAGGTGTAAAGGCTTGTGGAGTATTTGCATTATCATGGATTCTATTCGTAAGTATCAGGAAAGCGAAGGTAATGACTTTAAATTCGCATGAAGTCTATTCAGGGTAAGTATTTTTGATGTGGTGTGATCTAGGGATGTTTGAGAGAGTATTCAGTGGATTATGAGCCTTATGTCATGACCCAAAATCCTAACTGAGGTCGTGATGGCGCCCAACAGCGGGGTCAGGCAAGCCGACTCTAACATTTACTAAAGGCTCCTTTTTATTAGTTTAAACACTTTAAAAATACACTTAGTTTTTAATAGTTAAAAAGTGATTTGACAAAGATAGTTAACCAGTTTTAATCAAACGGTCATGATGAGAATGAGCCAATATACATATATATACAACCCGTAAATCAAAATAACAACTACGTGAGTGCCAGGAACTAGTGTCACAAGTCCTAAAGGCATACTAACAGAATATACAAAACATAATATACAATCCCACTGTCTGAAATGAATAGACGGGAAATAAAAAAAAGAAAACTCAAGGTGCCGCCGAGAATCGTCAGGAGAAGCAGCTCACCGTGAAGTCGGTCCCAACTGAGATCAGAATCGAGATCCGGTCTGATAACCAGATGCACCAGCCTCAGAACCTGTACAATTAAGTACAGAATGCAACATGAGTACAAAAATAGATATGTACCCAGTGAGTATCCCGCCTAACCTCGAAGAGGTAGTGACGAGAGGTAGACGTGATACTTACTAGGGTTTACGTTTTAAAATAGCATGATTTAATAGGAACTAGGCAGGCATAACAGTCGTAGAAATCACAAGGAGATATATCATCAAGTATAGTTGTATTTACCTTTGCATGTCAAATTTCACTTAACACATAATGTACTAAATTCCGTTAGTGACATAAACCATTTTGTATAATTACAACAAAAATCCCAGTGAATCACACATCACATAATAGGCCGGACACGTACAGCCGAAACGTCGCGATAACATAACATGTGCACTGCCGAGGGTCGAACGACTCGAACCATATATGCATCTATTACCCCGCTCGCGAATCGAACATGCGACACAATTGACATAATAGTAGGGCTATTCCTCTCACGAATCATACATGTGGCGCGGTGCCGCATACATACATAGAATTATCAATTTTTTTGGGAATTATCAGAGATTTCTCTTTAAGGCAAGAACCTAAGCAATATATTATGGACCACCACTTCCTATATTCTTATGCCAAATCAAGGATAATAAGCAAATCAAGATACGTTTAGGAATACATGTAAGACACATATAAGTATGCTCGTGAGTCCTAGAACTACCCAACATAACATAGTAGTAGCTACGCACGGACCGTGTGTGCGTAGCCCCCGCAAATAAGAACATGCAATTATTTATAGTTACCTATGGGGACAATTCCCCCTTACAAGGTTAGAAAGGAGACTCACCTCGTGTCGAACCTAAATCCCGGACTAAGAACGCGCCCAAAACTTCAAACTCTACACCCGAGGACTCGAAATTAGCCCAATGTTATACATATTCATTAGTTTATGCACAAAACATGGAACTTCTCCTACTCACTTAGTAAATTTCCCATTCTTGAAGAAATTCAATCCAACCCCGGACCCACATGCTCGGATTCCGCAAAGTCACGAAGGAAACACTCACCCATAGCCTAAGGATCATTAATATACGATTTCTACTTGATTTCATAGCTAATTCAAGGGTAAATTCTCACATTAATGGAAGCGCTAGGTTACTATCCCATTCTTGAATTTCCACTAATTAGTTAGTTAATCAATCTAGTATTTCATGCATGAAGCTAATATTAGAGTGGAAGTTATTTACCTTCAATGACCAGGTCGTTTGCCCCTCTAAAATGGTGGAAAATGCCCCAAGGAAGAAGATGAAGATAAGGGAAACGAGTTAATTCCCGTGTATAAAAACACACTGTCTGGACAGCGTTTCTGCACCTGTGGCTCGAGGACCGCACCTGCGGTCTCGCACCTACAAGAAAAAGCTCGCACCTGCAAGCAAAAGCTCACACCTGCGGAAATGGACTAGGATGCTTGGGCCCGCACCTGCGGAGTGGAGACCGCACCTGCGGCTCCGCTCCTGCGGAATTTTATCCGCACCTGCGAGAATTGGCCTAACCACTGGGGTGTCGCACCTGCAAGGCTGGGACCGTAGGAACGGTCCCGCACCTTCGTCTGGGCAACCACACCTGCGGTCACACCAGAACAGGTGCACCAGCAGCTAATGCAACTGGTTTTTGGCCTCGTGTGGTGTCCGGGAGGCACCTGGGCCCACTCGAGCCGCCGTCCAAATATACCAACGAGTCTTAAATCATAATGAGGACTTGCTCAAGCCTTCAGAACACCCAAAACAATGCTAAAACTCAAAATCACACCTCAAATCTCCTAGAACCAAACTTAGGAACTTTAAGTTTTCTAGACTTCGCTAACCATGCGCCGAAATGACTTATACTACTCGGAATGACACCAAATTTTGCAGGAAAGTCATAAATGAAATAATGGAACTATTCCCGGTCTCAGAATTCCGTTCGGATCTCGATATCGCAAAAATACGTCCCAAACCATAATAGGAACTTAAGGAACTCTTAATTCAATGTTGGGTGCCGAAATGCTCTCGGGTCATCAGAAACCCATTTCGAACATACGCCCAGGTCTAGAATCATCATACAAAGCTATCGAAATTGTCGCAACTCGATTTCGAGTTTGTTTACTAAAAATGTTGACCGAAGTCAAACTTGGCCTTAAAGGCCAACCTTAAGGAACCAAATTCTCCTGAAGCACTCTAAACACCCCCGAATCCCGGACCACCAGTCCCCGTAAGTCATAAATCATAATAAGCCTCTATGGGAAGTTTCAATTAGGGGAACGGGGTCTGATAATGCAAAATGACCGGTCGGGTCATTACACCTTAGACGATATATTTTTTGTGCTCGGGTTTCGTGCGGTGAGTCGGGATTGAGAATTGTGGTATTATGGCAATAAGAAGTATCAATTCGAAGGTAAGTTAGAAGGAACTTGGATAAATAGGACAGCTTGGTAGTACGTCAGATCGACATGATAAGGGATATAGTTAGTTCTTTGGGTGTTTATAAGGTAATGAGTTATTACAGGTGTTTCTTAGTAATTCTCTTGGAATTTGGTGGCATGTGTAGCTTAGTTGAGCTGGAAGAATTCAATCTTGGCGGTTTGGTGTTGTACAAATGTGATTCGGGAGTTCTTGATGGTTTCTACCATGGTTAGAGATGTATATTTCTACTGGCGTGAGGGCCATGTGATGTATAGTGATTTTGCTTCTAGATGGGATCAAATGGAAAGTTCTTGGCTAGTTGGATACATAGTTGTTTGTGGCTAGGAAGGGAGCATGAATTTCTCATATTTATCATAGGATTGCATGACGTATGCAGTATTTTGTGTATAATGGAGAGTGGCATATGTGAGGTCACAGTTCAGTTCTGGAAGGAAGGTCAAAACTGACAGTTTTAGATGATTAGGTAAAGGATACCACTATTGGGTGGCTGGATGAGAGTATAAATTCATTAAGGACAATGTGTTTAAGGCAATGTGTTTGAATAAGGGTGCTTCATTGGTGTTAGGACGCTCTCTTGTTGGATCGACTGCTGATATTCAAGGTTTCTTGGTGACACAGAGGAACTATGGGGGTATCCCTCAGGAAATGATAAAGTATTAGGGGCATGTTATATATTTGAGTGGTGGAATTGGGATCAAATATGGTAATTGGTGCGCCTCATGGATTTTGAGACTGGGAGTTTTCATGAACAAATTATTTTTGTAGTTGTGAACTACGAGGATGCGAGCAAAGCTAGTCAGGTGTTAGTATAGGTCATGATTCAGTCATTATGAACCTTTGGAGAGTTATCTACCTGTTGTGGATGACCAGAGTTGATTTAGAATATAATTATTGGCAGGCCAGTATGAGTGTGTGTTCTACACTGAGTCAGAATTGTTGACCCCAAATTGCTATTATTGAGGGATGTACCATTCGATTATCATTGAGCTTATTCGTATTTTGGAGTGATCTATGAGTTACCTTTCAGTGTTTCGAGGAGTTGTGATCATTGGTTGTATGTGCATAGGGTGCGGTTCTATCTGGGCTTTATAGCGAGATTTGAGTAAGGTAAGTAATTGGGTGTTGCAGGATTGAGACGTGTTGGTTATGTTCTTTCTGGTTCGGGTGGCATGGTATCATCCGATTTTCCCCAGGGTTATGGCAATGCACTTTGAGTAATTGATGTCGAATTTCACATGGTTATTGATTTTGAGCAAGGTGGCTTGGAGTATTTCATGTGGTCCAGCGGTTGGATGGGATCACTCTTTGTAGCAGAGTTAGGTAGAGGTATGACCCTTGGTGTCAGATTCGTGTGTTCTGATTTTACGGTGTGGGCCAGGATTCTAGCATGATGCTGTGATGGTAATAGTTAATGGCAAGATAGTCCTCTCGAGTGAGTCTTTTTTATTTTATAAATTGAGCTTTTGGGATGTTGTTATTGAGTGCACGAGTTTCACAAGTTATGGCTCTGGATGATATAGTGGTATTAATGCTGATCATACGAATGGTTACTAGATTCTGTGTGTTCTTTCATCATCGGCAGCATATGAAAGTGTTAGAACGAGGCTTTGCTTGATGAGAGGTTATTTACCGGTATTGGGTTGTTATAAGAAACTATTGTGATTAGGAGTTATCGCCACGAGTGCTTGAGTCATGTAGTGTATCATGGTATTTCATCTTGGGTTACGTATATGACTTGTTACAGTATGCCCAGACTTATTCAGTTTATAGTTGTGGGATTTTCATCTTGTAAATTGATTCAGAAGTGAAAATGTAGTTCTAAGGTTTATGGGTGAAGATTGGATTTCGAAATTTCAACTGTGTTGTGCTATTAGACCTATATGGAGTAGAGTGATGTGGGATCACCTCCGAATATATGTGCATGGTAAGTTACAATACAATTTTGGTGGTGTTTGGAACGACTCTAGGCACGTTCGAGGACGAACGTGTGTTTAAGTGGGGGAGAATGTAACGATCCGGCCGGTCGTTCCGTAGAAATTTCATTAGAATTACTGTTATTGCCTTGTCATAGGTTGGTTTTACTGTTATTGATGTGTTAGAGTTGGTAGGCTCGGAATCGGAATGGTTGTAGTGAGAATTTAGTCACTTAGTCTTTAGAAATAGCCTTATAGTTGGAAAAGTCAACTAAGAGTTGACTTATTGGTAAACGACCTCAGAATGCGGACTTTATGGTTCAAATAGCTTCGTTAGGTGATTTGGGACTTAAGAGTGTGTTCAGAATATTTTTCTGATGTCCGGTGTAGAATTAGGCTTGAATTGACGAAAGTTAGTTTTTGGTGATTTCCCATCCGTAGTGGAAAATAAGCTATCGGGGTCGGAATGGAATTCCGAAAATTGGAACAGGTTCATAATGTCATTTTGGATATGTCTGCAAAATTTCAGGTCAATCGGAGTTGTTTTGGATAGTTTCGGCATCGTTGGTGGATTTTAGAAATTTCAAAGTCCTTAGGCTTGAATCCGATGTGATTTTGGTGTTTTGATGTTGTTTTTAGTGTTTTAAGAGTGCAACTAAGTTTGAATGATCATTTATTAGGTGTTGGTGAAATTGGTTGGGGTCCTGAGGGGATAGGGATTGATTTCGGGTGGTTAACGGGCATTTTAGCCTTAGGAAACACTGCTGTTTTTCTGGTGTTTTGATAGCTGAAGGTCCTTCATCGCGATCGCGTAGGTGAAGATGCGATCGCCTAGAGTAATCTGAGGGTCAGGCGAAGTTTTGCATCGCGATCGCAGGAACAGGAGTGCGATCGCATAGGTTTGGAGGGATGAGCAGTGCGATCGCGTAGAACAAAATGGGGGCGCGTGAGTGTGGACGGTTGGCCATCGTGACCGCGTGCTGTTGTGTGCGATCGCAGTGGGACGGTTAGCGTTCATTATATGTATGGACTCATGAGATGATGAAGAACATTTTGGTATAAATTTTTTTTGAGTTGCGAGACGCGGGCCTGGGGGTCGGGTTTTGGCTAAATTCGAGTTTTATGCTAAAATTGGTACTTTTCAATTGGAATTCATTCCTTAAGCATAATTTGATGATAAAAATCTGAACTTGGTAGATTTGGAGTGCTTAGAAGTTGATTCAAGAGGCAAGCGGGCTGCATAGTAGCTTTTCGGGCTAGTTTGAGGTAAGTAATGTCTTTAAATCCTGTCCTGAAGGTATGAAACCCCGGACTATGCATCCTTTCACGGATGTTGGAATGCAAATATTGGAAATTTGGAAATATATTCCTTTTTAGGCAACTATTGAGTTGCGAACCCGAGTTTAAAGCCCGTGCTTAATAGTATTGATATACTTTGATATAATTTGGGCTGCAAGCCATGTTTGCGGCCTAGTGTCGATCTGTTTACCCCTTGGGGGCTATTTTTACTGTTTTCCTCACGATATGTTATGATTTTCACTCAGTCTTTTCTTGATAATTATTTTGACACTCAGAGTATTTTGATATTATTTCTTGAAAAAAATGAAACACTATTTTGGGTCGAGAACCCGGTATAATGATGGCCCGAGTGGCATGTTGAGAGTGTCTGACTGAGTAAGGTTGCATGCCAATATTGTGAGGATGTTATGATACGAGAGAGGCCGAGGGAAAATACCTGTGAGTGATTTATGCCATGATGTGGCTGGCCGAGGGCCAATATTGTGAGTGATTTATGACATGATGCGACTTGTTATAACCCTTGGGCTGTAGGAGCCCCTCCGGAGTCTGTACACACCCCCAATGAGCGCAGGTACCTATTGA
>ML305056.1:0-13024 GCA_005239505.1 Nicotiana paniculata
TTTAATCATGAAGGAAGTTCATGGAACAATTGACAATCATTATGCTCAATCCCAAGGCTTCTGTTCAATTGGTTAGAGCCTCGTGCTGATAACGTGTTATGAAACAATAAAGAACAAGAACAATATTGCAGAGAAAGAGAGAGAGGAAATTCTTATTGAATTTTTGGGATGAATTACAATGGAAGAGGACCTATCTATTTATAGGGAAAGAGTGACTTAGCCACCAAGTAACAAACCCTAGAATCTCTCTAGAATATAGACATNAATTAATACTAACTCTGTTATAAATAGAATTTTATTTAAAGTGAATGTCTTTTTTTAGAGAGTTTTACTTTGTGACTAAGTCATTTTCCCTATATAAATAGAGGGGTCTTACCCCATTGTAAATGATACCAAATCAATAAGAATTCTCCTTCTATACTTTTCTCTGCAATACTCATCTTCTTTTTTTATTGTTTCATAACACGTTATCAGCACGAGACTCTAATTATTTGAGTTGAAGCTTTGGGATTGAGCATAATGATTGTCAATTGTTCCATGAACATTCTTCATGATTAAATTCTGGATTTAAGGTAAGGATTTTACTTTATTTTCTCTTTTAAATTCTTGAAATTCTATAATTTAATTTTAAATACAAGCAAAGATAATAAACTTTTATTATAACTTAATAGAGTTTGCAAGAAATTATAACCACCTAAAGTGGTAAAATTTCTATGTCTTGCCATGATCAAATTCATGTATGATTGTAGGCAAAGAAGTGGAAACTCGTCCTATTGAATTTGCTTCATTCTCATTCTCATTCCCCTTAAGAGAATGTGATGGCAATATGTGATAAGTCTAAAAGAAGACAAAGTATTACCGTGAAGGTATCAATGGATGTGGACATGACAATAGACGAAATTATAATCATCATCATGGTGATAATAGAATAATAAGAATTCTCAAAATAATCTTTCACTCTTTGAAAGTAATATTTTTCATCGATTTGACATGAGATTTTGTAAAGCACATATAGATGATTATGGTTCATTCATGATGTGAATGTGAAAACATATGATTTATGCATGCATATTCATTCTTGAAAGAATATGAATGTGCTAGTGGTAGTGAATATACCACACTCACCTCTAGAAAAAGGTTTGAGATGAAATAAGAAAATAATGTCATTATTATGGCATGAATGGTCATTGGTCACGTGCCTATTGTACGCCAAAATATTTTGGCAATGTGATTACTAAAGGATAACAGTAATGCAAGAAACAAATCTTGCATATAATTTTGACAATGACCATAATTTATAACTCTCTTTAAAAGTGATATCCACCATATGCATGTTGATGAATATGCGGTAGTACAAAATTAATTGAGAATTTTGGAAGAGCCAATTATACTATTTTGGAGAAACACAATTAATTACTAATAAGGTATTGTGTCGTAGTAAGTCTCAAAGAAACTTATTGAGTTTCTAAAGTATTCGCAAAAGCGGGTGGTTATATTGAGACTATAAATAAAGGAAAGATTTAGCATCTTCTATTATTACAACTTGTAGCGGGGTAATATGCATGTGAAAATTTACCCGCTTTATTCTCCAGTTTGTACTATACAAATAAAAGAATACCATAATAAAGTGGATGTTTATTGATATAAAACTCATATCATAATAAACTTGAAATTTATTGATAATTGCACACATCATGGTGTAAACCTGAAGTTTATCAATATTGATAATTTATCTAGTTGGCATAACTAGTTTAGCCATATCAATTTAAGTATGATGTGCAAAAATAAAAGAGAGTTCATATGGGTAAATATTAGAGAACTAGAAAGTTCTTTACGAATTTTCTTATGTTGCTTGTTCTCATAAATTAATAAACCAACTAAAATTGGGATTGAATCCCATGAATGTTGGAAACATAAAAGGTGAATATGGGCCTATTCACCTGCCATGTATACCTTAAGATGCATCTATGAGATGGTTACATGAGGGATTATTACTAACCCGCAACCTAGTGTTTGCGAAGTAACTTGCTCAATAATTTAATTTAGAGCATATTCCAAATTTTTTATTCAAGATAGTTCATCTTGATAAGTTGGTTTACATCACAGTTGGTTTAGCAAAATAATTTATTGAGTGCCTCCACTTAGTTGCTAAACTATTGCTTATGAGAACAAAGTTATTTATATCAGTTTGACAACATTATATACGAAAGTATATTACATTCTCCCCTCACAAGTGGTTCAGGTCAGGAACCAAATAATTTCATCTTATTATTACTGATGTACGGTGTATATTTTGATTAACACCATAATGCACAAAGATGGGTTCCCAAAATTGAGGAAGAAAGTTAGTTTTTCTAACATGAGGGGGAGACAAAATAAACAGTTGAGAAAAAGTTACGTGAAATGAATTATCATTTATACCTCTAGATCCTTGAAGATAATATGAACTTGAAGTTCATAAAAAGATAATTCATCTGCAATATAATGCAGAGCATGCCGGAAGCATTTGCTGACCCAAAGAAAGTAATTATTGTGAACAACTAATTTTTGACCACCCCAAATCCTATACTATTTTGATGTAATATTTTTTTTAGGTCTAATCTTAATATTTTAAATTTTTTTTATCTTACTCTTAATAGGTTTTATCTAAGAAAGTTAAAAACTAGTAAAATATATTAACATTCTTAGGATACATGTTTATTTATTTTTATTTTAATTAGAATTGTAATAAGTTAGTAGTATTTTTCTTAATATCACTCAAAGTACATGTAAATATATGGTTTTTACGTTGTAAGAAATGTTAATTAATCTTATTATCTTTTTAATTTTATTTATCTTCTACAAAAACAAAACAAATTTCTTTTATTATTATTATTTTTAAGGTAACGTTAGGAGATAAAGTTTGAGATAAAAAGTCTGATTTTTTTTTAAATTAGCTAACAATCCAATCTCCTAAGTTCTCTATTTTTGCTAAACTCCCAAAATCCCTTTTTCTTAGCCTCACGTCCTTCACCCTCATTTTTCCACTCCAACTCCAACTCCAACTACTCTGCACATGATCACATACCACCCACGTCCCCTTTATAAAAGGGATATATATCACAATGAGGGGGAACTTCAAAAAAAAAAAAAAATCAGCTCCCAAAAACGAGCTCTAACACCCACAAATATGCATTCATATACTAGCTTTAAAACCTCATTGCTCCGACACCCAGAAAGAGCCGCGAAAATCAGTCAAAACAGCTGAAACGATCACGTTAAAAACGCAGCTGCGTCGCACCTCAAAACAGTCCAAATCTTCAGCTAAAAACGCAGCAGCATAGCATGGCAAAGCACCCATAAACATCTCCGTCTTTAGTCACTGCTAGCTTTCTTTCGGGTTGAGGTTCGGCGAGTATCGTTGGAGGTTGCCGGCATCAGTTGCGATCCTTGTCCGTTTTCATACGACATTGTCGTTGTAAGTTTATTCAAAGTCTTACCTTTTAATGTGGGTACTCTATCTATGAGAATTTAATTTGTTCCATACCTACACTATTTGGTTAAATTCCTCTTTCATTCAATTGTGAAATGATTAACTGTTTCATTTTTGTTTGGTGAAAGTTAAGAAGAAGCCATTTCCTTGATTTGTTATACTTTAGTAAATAAAGTGATCAATTTGTTTGTTTTATCAAATTTGAAAGAAAAAAAACAGTAGCGAATCAAGGTCCACCCTCTTTTGAAATTATTGTTTCTTTAATATTGTGCTAGTGATTGTTTGCTCTATTTTGTCTTCTTTTTTTGTGCTCAATTTACTATTTCCTTTGAATTGATATCTTATATTTAAATGATGAGATTTCATTGTTATATGCTAATTAGCTCATTGGACTAGTCTTTAATTGAATTAAAAGAATCAGGGGCCATGGGGGTTACTCAGTTAAAAACGGAGAAGAATTGGGTTAATTGGTCTTTGAAAAATAGTTGGAAATGTTGGATCGTATCACATGTTGGATCGTAGGATGATATAAAAGGAATCAGATCTGGGCCGAACGAATACTGTTGGCCCAGTGTTGACAGTCTGAAGCACATGAGCTAGCTACCTTTTTCTATAATTAATTTACTTCATGTCCTCCATAATATTATTCATAAAACATGCCCCTCACAATAACCTCAAGCTTAGGAACGAAATAATCTAAAATACTAGAAATTTTTTAGATGTACTTTAAATATTAGTCCATGTGTTCATACTCAAACCTTGGATTGATATGTTTAAATAATAAAAGGATCAAGTGTGCATTCCGCGTCTTGATGCCTTTTGGATTTAAAATAATTATGTTATAACCATGTGTACATTCCGTATCTTGGTTTAACATTTAATTTCAAAGAAGTACCTTGTGTGCGTTGTGCATCAAGGTGAACACATTAAAAAAATATACAATAATTAATTAAGCAATAATAGATAAGCCATAATCAATAAACTACAAGAATAGCTGAAAAATTGATTTAAGCCTTACATTAATCAATAAAGTGACCGTGCTAAAACCACGGGACTCGAGGGGTGCCTTACACCTTCCCTTCGGTCAACAAAATTCCTTACTCAGTTTTCTGTTTTCGTAGATCATAAATTAGGAGTCAAAACTTCCTTTTGAAAGGATCAAATAAAAGGTGACTTGGAACACCAAAACTCAATTCCAAGTGGCGACTCTAAATAATAAATAATCCCTTTTCAAAAAGTCACTTTAATTGAAAAACTCTTCTAACTCAACCTCGTAATAGGGTTGTGTGGAAGAAAAAGAGGTGTGACAACTATATTCTCATTGAAAATGATCATATTAGAATAAGTCCTAGATAGACAAAGTCTATGGTATGCTTAAAGCATATAAAAAAATCGGTTTCAAATAGAATTCTTGATAAAGAAGATGAGCAAATGATCAAAATGATCATAATAAGGAGGCAAGTGATCTAGAAGATCACATGACATAACGCTTCATACAATCTCAGGAGAGGTTGAGGTACTTGAAAATATGAATGAAGAGATCTATATGTTATGTCTTTATGAACAAAAAATATTGGAACCGATATAAAATGTTCGTCGTCGACATCTATGATAGTGCTAAGTATAGGTGTGGATCTTAAGTCTGTCGAATACATACAACAAAAATATTGGCCAAATGGAAGAGACAAAATTCGAATAGAATTGATTTCATATGAAAGACATGTAGTTTTGGACTTGCAGTTCAAACACTTGAAAGTATAAAGTCAATGTTGTGTGTAATCGCCTTTATCTATCTTATATGTCTAGCATGACATAAAAACTTGATATGCATCTAAAGTCCATTCATATGGCTTATATGATTTAACTTATATGATAATCCATGAAGAATTTAAATTGCTTAAAGCATATACAATTCTTGGTCATGAAGTACGACATCCTAAGTATAATTTGTGCATATTTCTATCTTGTTATAACTATAAGCACGATAATGTGATAGCGAGAATTTCCCTCTATGGAGATATTGAAAATGCTACTCCACGGCATTATATATATACAAGAATGAAGATTTCAAGGTGCAACATATTCATTCAAGTGATAATATGGCTGATTTATTCACCAAAGCTCTACTAATGTCAACCTTCAAGAAGCTAGTGTACAAGTTCGGATGCGAAGTCTCAAGGATGTGAGTTGATGCTCTCGTCAGGGGGAGTTAATACGCGTAGTACACTTTTTCCCTTATAAGGTTTTGTCCCACTGGATTTTCCTTGCAAGGTTTTTAACGAGGCAACCAAAAGGTGTATTTCTAAACATGTGTACTCTTTTTCCTTTTCTCGAAATTTTTTTCCATTGGGTTTATTTTAGTTAAGGTTTTAACGAGGTACGTTATTTGTTGAATAGACATTCAAGGAGGAGTGTTATAAATATAATTCTATTTAGAGTGAATGTCTATCTTTTAGAAAGTTTTACTTGTCATTTTCCCCTATAAATAAAAGGGTCTTACCCCATCGTAATGATCCCAAATCAATAAAAATTCTCCCTCTTTACTTTTCTCTGCAATACTCTTCTTCTTTTATCAATTAAGAGGATACCAAAGAAAAGGCTTGTTAATTAATTAAAAAAGTACATTCATGTCGTTTTATGAAATTTATTAATATGTAAATAATTCAATAAGACATTTGAAGATAACCAAATCAATTAAGTCGGTTTTTTATCAATTCGATTTATATTTATTCTGATTTTTCGGTTATTTATCGTTTTTCTGATATAAGACATATACTACCAACTACATATTCGAGTGACCACATTTTCAACGTAATACTATCAAATCAATTTCAAAATTTTAAATATTAGGAGAGTATATTAAATTATAATTTTGTCCAAAGTAAAATTAACTTTTAAAGGATAGAAAAAAAAACGATATTTCGCTAAAGGCTTTCGTGTTTTTAATATAGCATAAATAGATCATAGATAAATAAATAGATATGGATAAATATAGACTACTATTGTTATTGGTAATAGTAATACGATCTATCTATTTCAATTGACAAAAAGGATAAAGATTTAAAAAAGAAAAAAGTGTTGGATTAGAGTGGACCAGGTGGAGCAAGAAATAAAGGCGGCAAAAACGAAAGGTTGATTCTGCCGTTTTCGTCAACAATGTGACCGGGGAAAAAAAAAGGCAACAAAATATTGCCGGTGTAAAGGCAGCAATTCGGAAAAATCAACGACGGCGTAGAATCATCGGCCGGCCAGTGGGAGGAGCTGCACCAGCAAACGCCGCCTCCTTCTGGCGTCTCTCACATTGTTAAAAGCGTTACGTACAATGCACAAACTATAACCAATTAAACTTAGCCTCTTCAATTCTTTGAAAAATATACAAAAAAAAAAAAAAAAAAAAAAACCGTACCTTTCGATGCCTGCAATCGAGGATCGATTGAAAATTGAAGGATTGTGTTGGATAAAATATCTGGTAATTACAGCTGAAATTAAGAGAATGAAGGCGCATTGGGAGATTAAGGATTGTTGTAACCACGATCAAGTCATCTTTCTTGTCACCATTGGCGTTTATACCGTCTTCATTTTTATCGTAACCTTCTCTCTCTCTCTTCTTCTCCGTTTATATCTTAATTACGTACGTAGTTATTGTCATGGAAAATAATATTGCTTTCTATTTGAATTTTGACTATTCAATAATTGACTGATTCTTCCATTTGTACTCATTTTTGCTTGTAATTCCTTTTGATAATTGAATAACAGCTATGGAGAACAATTATTATAACACCTTTCAAGCTCATCACTGTGTTTCTTCATGAACTGAGCCATGCAATTGCTTGTAAGCTCACATGTGGTGAGGTAATAATCTCTCTTCTCTACACTTTATATGTAAAATGATTTTGGAATCTCATCAAAGCATCTCTACTTCTACTCGGATATCAATCCAATTCCATTCTAATAATTAGTGATAATTTTCAGCTTCACTTCAATGTATATATTTTACTTGCATTTGGTTAATTGCTTGCTCTTTGATGTCTAGACAGAGAAATATCGGTGTCAGTTATTTCAGAAACTCTAAAGACTCAATTTACATCACATGTTAATATTAACTTTGAACTGCTGTGCAGATCAATTTGAACCTAGACTAGATTCCAACATTGTAGTTGTAGATGAATTTGATCATTTTCTGTTTTGGTTCAAATTTCTCTATCATTCCCTTATGTTTTGAGCATGGCTACTTGATACTTAAATTCATGCATGAACTCAACAACTTCTTATCTTGAGAAGCCCTTTGAGTGTTAATCTTGCAGAGATTTTCGAGTTCCAGAATTTCTCCAGAAGTCCTATATACTTTATAAGATTTACTAATTCATAATTATAAGTTTAGAGGAAAATATTATGGTAGGATCAATATTAAAATGAGACAGAACTAATATTTCTCTATAGTATAACCTGTACTATACCCCTAGGCTTCATCTTTAGAAAGGTGCACTAGTGGGATAATCCATGAAGGGAAAATAGAACTCTGTTGGAACAAAGGAATCGTCTTTATACACTGTACCAATGAATTAGCTATAAAACCTTAATGAACTTCTATTATTTCCTTCCTTTCTTTTTCCAAGAATTAGCATATTAAATACACGACAAACACCGTGATGGCTTAGTTGCAGAACAAGAAAGGATTACCAAGATGTGAGGAACTTAAGAAATGGGTTAGTAGTGACGATTGAAGCTGAGTTTCAGAGAAATGGTTAAGCTGGCTTGGCTATCTCGACATATCCAAAGAATGGCTTGCATCCCTTAACTTTAAAAAGAAAAATTAGAAATAGAAATGATAGAGAAAGAGGAAAACTGACAATGTACAAATAGTGGAATAGTTGGCACTGGCCCTTACCTATAGAAAATGAAAGCTAGAAACAGAAAGGATAGTAGAGGAAGAGGAAAACTAACAACGTATGATGGATGGTTCTCCAGATCAATACAACAACAACAACATACCCTTGTGGGGTCTGGGGAGGGTAGTGTGTACGCAGACCTAAGCCCTGATCAATACAACATATTATAATAAGTTCTTAGTCTTTATATTCTGAACCACACTTTTTCTGGTTTACTAGTACAGGTGGTGGGCATAGAAGTTCATGCCAATGAGGGGGGAGTGACACAGACCCGTGGAGGTGTTTCTTGGCTTATCTTGCCTGCTGGATGTAATTTCTCTTCCTTGAAACAATTTCCAATACAACTTTAAGCTTTCATTTCCTAAAAGACAAAATGAAGTGTCCGCTTAAGTTCCAAATTGATATGCATTTCAAGTTAGCTCATCTACTATAGTTTGCTTTGTCTATTTCAGTGCTGACAACCTTTCTTTCACTGACTATTGTTGTGCTCTTTTTTCTTTGCTTAAAGATCTGGGTTCGTCTTTTTGGGGAATGGTTCTCATACTTGCGTCGACATATGTTCTCACAGCAATGATAGCTGCTGGTTGTTTTATTGCGGCTTTGCTTATCGTGTTCTTCCTTGCAAAAAATGTATGAAACTAAGTAAGAAAAACTTGCATTTATGTGTTGTACAATGATAGCAGATAATCAAGTCCCTAAACTTATTATATCTCAAGCTGTACTTTTTACTTGTGTAATCTAACTTGCTTTACTTTCTTGAACAGTGGACACTTCGAGGACTTTGCATCGGTTTGTACATTCACTATCCTGATAAGTTTTAGTACTTGATTTACAACTGCCTTTTATGTTTAATCATAAATATCAACAAACCGGATTTCCAGGATTTATCATTTTCATTGGTGGAATTTGGGTTCTGCAAATACAAACAGAAGTTCGTATGCTTCGTTTCGTAATTCTCTTCATTGGTATGTGCTTATCTTCTTCCTGTCTCTCTCTCTTAAAGTTCTGTGTGTTGCTTATGGATTCTCCCATTTGCTGCAGGTGTTATGAACAGCTTGTTTTCAGTATATGGTACGAACTATCCTTTCTCTTTGTGGAATAATAAAATTCTGCATTCGGAATGTGACATGGTCTAACAAATATGACATTGCAGATATCTATGATGATTTAATATCTCGAAGAGTGAACACAAGTGATGCTGAGAAATTTGCTGAACTTTGTCCGTGCTGTTGTGCTGGTATTTTTTGGGGAGTTCTCTGGTTAGTCATAGCATTAAACAGGATCTGATTTTTCTCATCATTTTGAGGTCATGGATCATTTGCTCACTTGT
This sequence comes from Nicotiana paniculata, assembly GCA_005239505.1. NCBI lineage: Eukaryota > Viridiplantae > Streptophyta > Magnoliopsida > Solanales > Solanaceae > Nicotiana > Nicotiana paniculata. Next base: position 9,692 of record ML305056.1, read on the forward strand.
GGAGATTTTGCAGGGGAATGATATCATTTCTTTTTCTTTGTGGAGCTATGTACCTTGGACTTGTCCTTTTATCTTGAGGTATTTTCCTGGTTGCAATCTTCCTCTTTTCTTTTTATCTCTACGGTTTTATCAGTCTGTTTGACGGGTGTTTATCAGATTTGACATGGTCTTAATTAATGCTATGAGAAAACTTGATTTGTTCATTTAGGTTCTCTGTGACTTACATTGTTCTATATACTTCTTTTGGACTAAAGGCGCTATTGTTATGTGCATCATAAAGCTTTTAGTTATGGTTTACATCTGAATCTGATTCTTTTCACCTTTTTAGGTTCATTCTGATGGGTTTAAGATCCTTACGATATGGCAGAGCAAACTTGTCGTCTCATCTTTTTTTTTTTATTCTTTAAATGGCTGTTGTATAGTATTCACCAACCTTAGATGTGACATTCATTTTTGTCCGGGGGTGCACTCTTATCATAAACCTGGCCACATTTGTTTTACCCTTCTTTAGATGGGATTAGTACAGATATGACTTACTTTTGTATAGCTAAATCAAATACCATGGCTTCTAGTTCAGCTGGTTCCTAGCCTGGACTGGGGAAATAGAAATTATTTAGAGCCTATTAATTTTGGTTTTACTATAGATCAGTTTTGCAGTTTAAAGTGGTTTTTTGATGCCTGAACTGGGCTTGCAGCTCCTGTGTTTTATTTTTGAGCAATTCACACATAATTCAGTTACTTATTAATGAGTCAAAAATAGTTTTGTTACTCTACTGTTAAAGTGGGTAAATTACAGTGAACATACATGAATTTAACGTAAAAATAGCACGGGCTAGCCAGTTTTCGGACTGGTCATTCAAAAATAGCCAGCATTTGCCAAGTCACTGAAAAATAGCTACTATTTCGCTGCAACAGAGCCCGGTCCAACATAATATACTGAATTTAACGTAAAAATAGCACGGGCTAGCCAGTTTTCGGACTGGTCATTCAAAAATAGCCAGCATTTGCCAAGTCACTGAAAAATAGCTACTATTTCGCTGCAACAGAGACCGGTCCAACATAATATACTGAATTTAACGTAAAAATAGCACGGGTACATGAATTTAACGTAAAAATAGCACGGGCTAGCCAGTTTTCGGACTGGTCATTCAAAAATAGCCAGCGTTTGCCAAGTCACTGAAAAATAGCTACTATTTCGCTGCAACAGAGACCGGTCCAGCATAATATACTGGAGTTTGGTGCATCAGTGTATGAACTTCCAGCATATTATGCTGGAACTCCAACACGCGGAAAATTCCAGCATAATATACTGGAGATTCGAGCACTTGTGTATGAACTTCCAGCATATTATACTGGACCAGTATACTTTGTTGGAATACTGGAACTCCAGTATATTATGCTGTAATTCCATTACATTATGCTGTAATTCCAGTATATTATGCTGGATTATTTTCCGGATTTTGAACAATGTTTTCGTTCATATTTATCTTTACAGGAAAGTGGCAAAATTTCAATTACTTTTGAAATTGTGACTATTTTTAAATGACCACTTATAAATCTAGTTATTTTTGAATTTCTCCTGAATTTAACTCTTGTCATGATAATATTGTCTTGCCACGGGGAGTAATTAGAACTTGCCTGGATTATCATTTTTCCTTCCTTTTTTGTCTTGGCGTTGATCCTTTCAAGTGCTACCTGCAAATTTATGATAAGTTTCTCGTTTTACCATTCCAAGGCAACTTACATTTCAGGCTTTATATTCCAAGTTGGTCAATAAGGGATTAAAATTATGCATTCTCAATCTGCATTAGATATATCAAGGAACTTGTTGTTCTATTTAGAAATCCTTCCATTCTTCCAAAAAGGATTGTTCCATTTCATCGAACGAAGTGATAACTGAGATTCTTAATCATATCCGTTCTGTCATTTTGATTTACAAAGTTACAACGTATAGAATTTGTAATGCAAGTTCTCAAAATCTCAAGTCTGTTTTATGAAATCGAATCAATCAACTTTTAATTTAGCTGCCCTATACTGGACTAATAGATCACTAATATGCAAAGAGAGCAAGCAATTGAGGCAGTTGAATGCACCCAGCCAAACTTCAGATAACACATGTAGCAAACTAAACTATAGTTTAGTAAAAGTTGCAACACTGTTGCACGATCACAGATATGAGCAAAATTTACCCCGTACAAATCCCAAATGGTTAACTGGTTCAGTAATATCCAACCCCTTATACCTACGAGTAGTCAAAGGCAACACGCACAACACGGTAAACACTACTTGGTGATAACCTGCGCTTAAATTACTTGCAGCGTACCAACTAAGCCAACTACTTACCAGGCATGCCAGTCAACTTACAATTCTAGTAAGGTCAAGGATGTTCCATTGTACATGTATCCTACCAGTAAAAGATTTGGGCATGGACGTAGTAACGGCAGCCTGACCTTTTGACATAATTTAGATTGTAAGTTGGTCGTTAGAAGCTTCATCCTAGAATCCTGATGTTTAAAAGTGGTAATACGCATTATCATATGTCCAAATCATCGTCGGGGTCTTCATCTGAATCTGGCATCTCATCATCTGAATCCCGAAAATATATTATTTCACCCCTGCCAGAATCTTCAGTTGTTTGTAGTTTCTCAACTGACGCTTGTTGCTGCTCAATTTCACTTTCATTAAGCGATTTGCGACCATCATAGATTTGAATGGGTTTACCAGTTCCTAAGAGGGGCAAAACAACAATTTTTACTTCCAAACTAAAAGATAAACAAGCCGAAAGGAATGAAAAAGTAGGTTTATAGGATGAGTTTCCATTTTATCTTTTACAGAAAAGGACTGAATCTACGATAACAACCTAAACTAGAGGTCCACCCATACCTTGGTGCTCAAATGGGAGTACGACTTTCGCCCGGTCCAGTCTCTCCTTCTCTGACAGCTCTAAATTGAATTGAACCTACCACAAAAATTATTCATTAACATAGATGTAAAATGATCTAATCCAACTCCTCCTAACACGTGGATGTATCTCAAAAAGAGCTCACTGTAGCTGTATGCTGCACCATTCAAGGAAATGGGAAGAAACTACTACTAGGTTAGAACTGCAAAATAACTCACCTTTGGAACAAGACTTTGAGCTGTCATTCCATCTTCAGATGAAACTTCTGTAAATTTGATGCCTGATCCCTCAACATAAAGCTCTTCCCTCTAAGAATAGATCTTTAACAGTATAAGATAAATAACGTGTCGTGCTACCTTAATTTGCAAAGGAACAATAGCTTTTCCTTTTTCCCCAACTATCTTTTTTTTGTTTTTGTGTGTGTGTGTGGT
>ML305057.1:0-13827 GCA_005239505.1 Nicotiana paniculata
ACATCGATGTTATTACCCCATACTTCTTTAAGCACAATTACATTAAGAGTCACCACATATATTGTTTCTTTCAAAACAATACAACTAATCATTTTCTATTTTTTTTTTTTCTTCTTTCTTTTTCAAGTAACTCTTACTTTTCAACACAGTGCACCTTTCTCCTTATTTCAATTATTCCCCTAAAAAATCAACCTACCACCCCACACTTTAATTTTTCCATATTTCATAACATTTCCAGTGCTTATAAGAGGTGACAAGGTTCAAATACTTTGATGAAGAAAAATCGTCCTTAGGCTGTTTAGTTCGAAAATTATGAAGAAAAAGGGTTCTGTCCACGTTTAAGAGTGTATTTATATAGCTGGGCAGGACTTCTATGCGTTCGCATGGGCCTGCCCACGTTCGCATAGGGTCAGGCCTTATTGGCCTTGGCGATCGCGTAGGGGGGTAGGGGTTGCGTTCGTATAGGGTACTTGGGCTCCCGTCCCCCAGGCCCAATTAACCCAGCGCGTTCGCGAGGGAAACTATTCGTTCGCATAGCATGTATGACGGTGGGTGCCATCACGACATGGTTTAGATTTGGGTCGTGACAACAAGGTGACACATTTTGGAGGATTCTTGGCTTAGTCATCTTATCAAAGTGGGGCCCACTCCACCGAAACATAAGAGCTTCTCTAATTCACAAGTGGAAAAATTTACATCTAAGTAATGGGTGAAGCTTCAACAAACTCTTTCAAATAATAGCAACGTGATTTGCTATAAAAATTCATACGAGACTTAGCAACGTGAGAATTTGCGATTCTTATGGAGTCTCGCACCCACTTAGAGCAGATGGAGATTCTCGGACGGGGAAAAGTTGCACTCGACATCTATTAAACAAGACCAAGAACAAAGCCATACCATGCCTTCGGGAGAAAGTAGTGACGATTGCCATGAATGTTGCCCTCGAGGACGTGTACAAGAAGGTCTTTGCCGATTCCTATCAACATGGTGCATCTCTTAGTAGAGGGGCGTGAAAAGTGGGCGGGGAAGGTATGACCCCTCCCCCATTGAACAAAGGGGATCCGTAGGGCGGGATCACTCACATACTGGATAGGTGACTCGGAATTATAGTGCTAGTTCCGTTCCCTCGGGGAAGAGAAAGCACGAATCTATTACAATCTTAGTAGAGAACAGAGGAGGAAGAAAAACGTAGGTTCTTCGTTCCGTCCTTGACCTATGATATGATCAATAGCTTAATCCANTGTAGGTTCTTCGTTCCGTCCTTGACCTGTGATATGATCAATAGCTTAATACATCCACTGGACCCGGTACAATCTTTCTGAAGAATATTATACGGATTTTTCTCTACTTCGATCCGCCGTTACGTGATTTGTTGCATAAGACGTGTGTTGGAAGGATTGTCAAGAGAATCGGATCAGGTATGTTAAGGTTATCCCTTCTTTCCTTTTAGCATGACCTATACGACACAAACGAAACGAGCAAATGCACAACTTCCATAAATGACTCTATTCATAGAAATACTAGAGATGCCTATGTTCTTGATTCCCCATATGTATTATTATTCTATCATCTTTTCATGAGTCTAAAAAAATAAGTAAATTGATAAAGTTTATTTCATGATATTACTCAGAGGCATAATGGTCTTATGACATTCCGGGAGATTTTATTGACGTAGTTCTCATGCATTGCATTCATTTATACATGTACATTGACCCATGATCAGATGGTGTTATATACGCGTATATATGGATAATATATGTATATGGGATATGGGAAAAGGTTACGGTGTTATATACGCACCACCACCCGATCAGCTGGTATACGTTGATGATTTTTCCCACAGTGGCCGACATGGATTCCCTCAGAGGCTTGATGATGTTATGAACACATGTTCCTATGCATTACATGACATTCATACGCATATGCATGACACTATGAGTATTTCATGATTTACAGAGTTATTCAGACTTACATGTCGAGTCTTTTACTCCATGTTTCTCTCATGTCTATTATTTACTTATTTTCATTCCTTACATACTCGGTACATTATTTGTACTGACGTTCCTTTTTCTTGGTAAGTATGTACTTTTAGAGGTTTGTAAACAGATGTCATGTATACAAATACTTGTATGGCCTTGTCGGACTATATTTTAAGTATATAATGGATCACATTGGCCTTATAGCCCGTATGTCACAAGTATGAGTTTCTATATCAGTTTGGGTCATTCTATGTCAGGTATTCCTTCATGTTTACTCTATTTATCTCATGACGACCCTTCTGGCCCACTTACCTATGATGATATAATAAGAAAGATATGTTACATTGGTACTCGGTTGAGTAAGGTACCGGATGCCCATCACGGTCCATCGGTTTGGGTCGTGACAATGCCATATGTGCCTGTTCATTTGGTGAATGAAATTAAGCTTGGGGGTCAGGCTCATCTTCGTTGGATGTATCCCATTTAGAGAAACCTATGTAAGTACAAGGCGTTTGTACGTAATAGATCTTGTCCAGAAGCGTCAATATCAGAGGGCTTTTTGGATGATGAGTGCTTGACTTTTTTTTCGAGATACCTACATGATGGCGTGAAGACAAAATTCAGTAGGTACTAAACTGTGGATGATGAGTGCTCTCAAAATTTGTCAGCTTTATTACCTAATATAGGTCATCCAATTTGAAGTAAGAAAAAAAAACTTTTCTCATGGATTCACATTTATGTTTTGAAGCACATCGATATGCTCTGTTCAATACTGGAGATGAGCAAATGAAAAATTTTATTGAGTAAGATGAATTTAATATATATTTATTTATATTTTATATTTATTATATGATTAAACTTGAAATATTCATGATTGCAGGGAACATAAGAATTTAATTGTTAATCACAGTAGATTAAATGCATGGGAAAGAGCGATGAATCATAGTCGAAAATTCAGTAATTAGTTTAAAGAAAAAGTTAAAAATGTTGTAGTGCCAGATTATTTATCATGGCTAGCCAAAGGACCCAATATGGCGGTCAAAAGATATACTTCATATTTTATTAATGGATACCGATTTCATACCAAAGAACGAGATTCCCGATGCAAGACTCAAAATAGTGGGGTGACTTTATCGGCAACAACTGATAGTTTTGCTAGTGCTAGGGACCAAAATCCCATCGATGGTGAGGTTATCTATTATGGAGCTATTCAGGATATCGTTGAAGTTGATTATTGGGATTGTTTTAGCGTTATACAATTTAGATGTGATTGGTTTCGTAATGAAATAGATGATTATGGGTTAACTCGGGTGTACTTCAATAGATTATGCAGTACAGATGACCCTTTTGTGTTGGCATCACAAATTTATCAGTTTTTTATGTGGAGGATCCAATTGAAAAAGATGTTTATTATGCAAGGAATAAAGTACATGTTGATTTGTGATCTAGAGGAAGTGAATTGTTCCAATATTGGAGACACATTTTGGAGGGAACCTAATAATGACATTGGTTCCTCCTCTAAATTACTTGATGTTGACGTTCGATGGTCAAGAGAAGATGTACCCATTGATATTGTTGATATCCCAACTAATGCACAACATTCACATGATATGATTATAGAATCGGAAGAGGAGGATGGGTTTGATGATACTGATTAGGACTGGATGGAAGTAGATGATTGAATAAGAAAATTCTGAAATTCTTTTAAATATATTCTTTTTGAGTAAGTGATATATATATATATATATATATATATAGAGAGAGAGAGAGAGAGAGAGATTATTTTTGTTTATATCTTGTAGATTATTATTCTGAAATGCTTCAATTTGGCAGGATTTGGGATCTATTAACTTTGTTGCTACTGCTGAATTAATTGACAGAGAACTGATATTGTTTTGGGGGATATAATTCTGGTAATGTTTTTTCTAACCTATTTGATATTTATTTGATTCAGAAATTACTTTAAAATGCTTTCTATTAATGCTTTTGCTAACCTATTTCGCGTTTGCTTTTTTGAATCTGACAGAGATTTTAACAGTCATGAATCAAGAAGGGTGCTCAAGCAAAAACAAAAAAATATCCAACCGCATTCCAGCTGGATCACTTGCATCTTTGCGAAACCAAAAGGTTTCGTCGTTGACAACAAAAAGAACCTCTCAAGCTATAAGGTCTAATGAAAATGAAGAAAGACAATCAAAATCTCGATCACTTGTAGTTTTGCGAAATCAATCGTTGACAACAAAAGGAACCTTTCATGAAAATGAAGAAAGACAATCAAAAGCTGAAAAGGTTTTGCAAAGATCTCAATTGCAAGAAAAATTGCGGCAAATGCCATTGATTTCTACCTCTTCTACAACACAAAGAGTACAAGAACAAGTACGGCAAGTGCCAATAGATTCCATCACTCCTACATCACAAGTTGTGCATGAACCATCTGTAGATTCTACCAATCATGAAGAAATTGAACAATCTGAGGAACCAGGCAAGTATATATAAATTTTAATCATAAAATTAATATCAATTTTCATTTAGTTGTTTACACTTGTCTTGGTAGCATCCTCAAATCTCAATGTATGATAACAACTATTGCATGTTTAGATCAGTCTGATTCCTAAGTCATTCCACTTCCTAATAAGTGATAGACTATGAATATAAGTTTATTTCAAGGATGTGCATCTTTGCATATATGCTGGAATATGCAGTTTAATTGTCCTCTGATCAGTTCTCTGAAATTCCGTGATCAGTGCTTTTGACTTTTGTCGAGTTGAGTTTGTCAACCAAAAAGAATGAATGTGTGTCGGGGAAGAATGAGACGGAATGCTAGGATATCAATTTTATCAAATAAAAAATAGTAAAAGAAACTGTACCAAAAAAGGAAAGATAAAAGAACCAAAATCAGAAAGCACCGGGACATTCACATTAAAAAGAATAGAGTAGTATCAATTACTCCATCAGTTGATATCTCATAAAGGGGTGGTTCTCTCACAAGGTTTAGATGGTTGATAACAAAGGTTGAAAAGATTTATGCCCACAATACTTATAAAAATTGATATTAGTGGTGATCGGTGATTATCCTTGTTTTGTATTAGTGCAGGCTCTTCCGCGAAAAGAAAAAGAGGCCTTACTCAAATTCAAAGTGTGCATGGAAGAAAGGACCGTAAAATAATCGTGCTAAATGAGTTCGATCAACCTATTGGTCCTACTGATGAAGTTGTGAAAGAGTTGGGTAGCTTCCTCGGCGCATTGGGAAGGAATGGGAACTTTTGTCCTTTTAATGTATTTGATTGGAGGAAAGTATATACAAAAAATATGTCAAGCTTTGAAGTGCCTAATGTTCAATAAGCGTTGATGATATTTCACATTTTCTTATATTAACCTAATTGTACTAAATTTGTAAGAAAAATATGACGTTCCTGAAGAGGCGAAGAAATGAGTATTTGATTCAGTTTGTACTGCTTGGAGAAAGTATAAAAGTCAGTTAAAGAAAAAGAACTTTGAAGCATATGAGAATGACGAGCTTCGAATGGAGAATAGGCCGATAAATGTCCCGACATCTCACTTTAAAGATCTTCTTCAATATTGGAACTCCGATCCCGCCAAGGTAATTACATCCAACTTTTACCAACTTTGTAGGAGATACAATAGCTTGTAATGCAAAGGGACTTTAGTTTTATAATTCATCTGTTATATTTTAGTAAAGTCATCCTAAAATATTAGGTGCACTTGGCATAGTATATACTTTGAAGACTTTTCTTAATTGAAGTAATGGATAAATAATGAGATAAAGAAAGGGAAAATAACATCATAAAATGAATCCTCAGCGAGGAGCAAGATGCAATTTTTGCTTTGAAATCACATGTAGAAGAGAGTAACTATGCTGAGAATATTGACTTAAAGAAGTCTGTGTTATCGCTTCTGTGTTAAAACTCAGAAAATCAGGCTGTTAGAAGAAATAGAAAATATATATAAACGATAAGTAATATTCCGAGTCCAACATTTTTTGTATATGCCTACTGTCCTTTAATACAGTGATGGAAATGTGTGCATAGAAGAACTTGTAGTTTTGGAAAGCTTGTATTTTAATACAGAAAACTTGTATTTTAGGTGGCCCCTTGTCAATCTTTGCTTGTTTATTTGCAGAAAACGCCCAAAACCAATATCGAGAATCGAAAAAAGTTGAAGTATTTATACACTGCTGGAAAAATAAGTTTTGCTCGAATCATCTAGGTTTGATTTTTTCTCTTATTTTTCTTTAAGTATGAACTTGCTAAATTTGCATGAAAAGATTATTATACCAGTTTTCATGTTACTAGGAAAAAAGAAGGAAATGACTGATACTTCGAATACTCTATCAAGTAAGGACATCTTTGTGGCTACAAGAAAAAGTAAACCTGGTCAAGTATACAAAGGCTCTTATGAGAACACAATTGGTAAAATTTTAAGAAATTTCTAATTTAAATTTTGTCGTGATTTTTTCTTTGTTCTTAATTATCGACTTAGTTTTATTTACTTAAACTCTTTTCTCTTGCATTTGGTTTGTAGGCTGAAATGGAGAGAATACAATCAACTCAAAAAAAAGTGGAGATAACAGTGATTCAGTTGACGCATTTGCATCAGTCATGGGACGTGAGCATCCAGGTCGGATAAGATTGTATGGATGAGGAGTTAACAAGACTGTCTTAAAAAAGAAAATAGGAAATTTTGGATCCTCTGTAAATACTACTGATGAGAGAGTGCAACAAAAAATGGAGGAAGTGGAAGAGAGGATGCAACAAAAATTGCTGAAAAAAATCAATGCAAAAAGGAAGCTATGGAACAAGATATTACGATGAACATTGTTACACGACTTCAACGTCTCAACCCAATTTAAGACTTGATCCTGACATGCTAATATTCAGTGCTCGTGTACCTGGCGAAGCTTCTTCTGCACAACAAGGTACTATTCAACCAATCAATCGTCCATCCACTGACAGTAACAATCAAGGTTAGTCCGTACCAAATGTTACACGTCTTCTCTTTCCTCTTCTTCTCCTCTTTTTTTTATGTTGCTTCTCTACCACTATGCGCTATCTCTCTTTCTAGCAATGTTGAAAAATATAAATTTTGGTATATTATCTAAAAATGTATTTAACAGTTCTCACGGCTAACTTGTAACTGTACAAGGGAAAAAAAGATATAACTGCGCTCCATGCCTATTCTACAAATGTAAGACTTGATGCACAACACTCTAACGGTGTATTGTGGTCATGGCCCAGCTCGGGACCGTCCCAGACCCGCCAGCCATATGGGTTTTAGGCTAAACGGCTTGGCCCGTATGGTCCGAGCCCAAGCGGTTCTAAAAGCCCACAGTGGACCGGTCCTTACTGGTGAGATCGTGAGTCCGGGACCGTTTAGCCCGAGACCGGCTTCCATTGGTGGGCCGGTTCAACCGGGCCGAACGGCTATTTTTCAAATTTTTTTTTTAAAATTGGCTAACGGTTGAAAATTTAAAAAATAGTTGTTGGCTGCCAATTTAGCCGTTTGGCACTTTCAAAAATAGCCATTTTCCCCCCAAATTTTTTATAATTACACTTTTTTCCTATTCTCCATTATAATACTCCCTCATTCTTTCATTTTTCTCACAAAATCATCAATCTCTCTCTAATTTTCTTCTATAATTGCTTACTTTATTATTGCAATTTGTGAAATTGTGAAGTTGGTGAATTGAAGTATTCAAGTCTTCAACGATATACAATTTTCAAGAAGTTGTTCGTCAATTCGGTAAACTCGTTCCAACTCTTAAGTTTTAATATTATAATTTTGTTTGTTTTACTTTGTATAATTATAATTAATATGTCCTATTCTTTGAAAAATATGTTTAGTAAAAGTAAGGGAAAATCCAAGATTGGTGAATCTAGTGGCCAAGATACTATTCCTCCCCCGGCTCCCCGACCCAAACTTGTTACCCGTCCTCCTCCACCTGTTATTCTTGATAGTGATAACCCTTTATATCAATTTACCGATAGTCAATTTTACCATGATATTACACCAGGTGAACAATTAAATGATGAATATATAAATGCTCTTTATGGTAATCCAACTATTGATGAAAATGATGATGAAAATATAGATTTAGATGAAACTCAAACGGATGATGATACACCTACTAGTCCTGTTGTTGAAGTTAACCCAACTGATAATAACCCAAATGATGCCCCGCCTAACCTTCATGTAGTAACCCCTACTTTTAATAAACAACCTTCTAAACGGTGCGAAACATCTCTTGTTTGGCACTTTTTTATTCAACTAAGAGATCAAAATAAGGCAAAGTGTAGATCTTGTGGAACTTTGATGGCTCATAAATTTACTGGAGACCGTAGCGGTACGGGTAGTTTGACTAGACACATAAAGACACACCCTAAAGATAAAGCTAGATTTCTTCAAATGACAGCTACGCAAGAAGAGACAAGTCTAGGTACTCAGGTTAACCCTAGTACCGGGTCAAATCTAGTTCAATCGGGAATTAACACTGTTATCGATGGCATTTTATATTACGATCCAAATAAAGATCGTGAAGAATTGGCAAAAATGGTTACTGTTATGTGCTTACCCTATAGTTTTCCTTCTAACCCTCACTTTGTGCATTATATTAGAAAATTTTATAATCCTACTTATAAAGGATGGCCTCGCACAATCGTAAAGAGTGATATTTATAAATATAAACATGAATATGAACAATGTTTGCGCTATTTATTTACTCATATAAATTGTCGCGTTGCTATTACTACTGATATTGGTAGAAGTGGTAATAACTGTGATTATCTTACTGTTACCAATCATTCGATTGATGAGGAATGGATAATGCAAAAGCGCATTATTGCTTATAGAATAATTAATTCACGTCACACAAGGAAGTTTATTGCTAACATAATTGCAGATATTTGTAGATATTTTTGCATTAGAGATAAAATAATGTCAGTTTCAGTGGATAATGCTTCTAGTAACACTAATTCTATAGCCTTACTTACAACTACACTAAATCCTGCATTTAGTAATATTTTCCATGTTAGATGCATTTGTCATTTTACTATTTAATCGTCAGTGATGATATGAAAATTTTAAATGTTGAAATTGAAAAGGTTAAAATGGCTCTTAATTGGCTTTTTTATTCAAATTGTAGAAGTAGACTTAGAGAATGTTTTAAAAAATGCGATGAATTTGGCCTTAGAGAAAGAAATATTCCTAAACCTTGTCTGACTAGATGGAATTACATGTATGAAAGTTTAGTTGTTGCATATGAATATAGAAACCCAATAAACATAACATTTAATACTCGTGTTGGTGGTGATGATGATGATGAGCACCTTACAAATCAGGGTTGGACTAAGTTTAGAAAAATTTCATGTTGCTACAAATAAATTATCTGGGCAATATTATCCTACTATTTCTAACTGTTTAGTTTATATTGCAAAACTTGCAAATTTGTTTACTCAATTTTCAGAGGGTGGAGTAATTTATGAACTTGCTATTGATTCTATGAGAGAAAATTTTAAAAAATATTTTTTTCCTATACCCCTTATTTGTTGCTTCCATGTTAAATCCTACTATGAAATTAGGAGGTCCTCACTTTTGGTATACAAATATTTATAATGCTTTAGAACTTTCAGATGAGGAAATGTCTACACTTGTAGATGCAAAAGCCTCAATTAAAATAAATGCTCAAACAATTTTTAATGCTTATCAACTTGCCTTAGATCATGCTAGACCAAATGTTCCAACTCCTACTTCGTCTAGTTCGAAATCATCTAAAAGAACTGCGGGACTAAAAGCACTTAGTGCTTGGACGGGGTTCAGGGGTTCTCAAGGTGAAAATATTGATGATAGTTCACAACTAAATGAGCTTCAAGTTTATTTGTCACAGGGACTTGAATCAGAGAATCCCGACGGCTCCTTTAATATTTTGGAATGGTGGAAGGAAAAAGAAAAACACTATACGATTCTTTCAAGGATGACTCGAGATATTTTAAGTATTCAAGCTTCAACAGTGGCATCGGAGAGCGCTTTCAGTCAAGCGAGACTTCAAATCGGTGATCATTGAGCGTATATGAGGGAAGCTTGAAAAATCAATACTCTTCAGAGATTGGATCCATTCGGAACGAAGAGACTTTGAACTTGCTGAATCACAACTAGAGACAGACGAAACTTACGAATAAATGCTAGCGGAACTTGCGGAGGATGCTGCTTCACGCAGAAACGGTGATGAACAAGCTTCTTTTCCACCACCACCAACGAAAATTCCTCCAAACCTTGAAGGATTATGAAATTTGTAAGAGATAATATGTAACTTGTATTTTGGCACATCTTCATTAGTTTTTGTTCCTTTGAATGGTGATATTAGCACCTTGTTGTGCTCATTCCATTGGGGGAGGAAGACTAAGAAAGATATTTCCATTTTTTGTTAATGTCGTAATAATAGAAATTATAAGGCATTTCCTTAAATATTTCTTTACAATTTTTTTGTGTTTAAATTTGAATTAGAAAATTTAAGTCACAATTATATAATATAATTTTACAATAAATAGCCTTGGATAAAAAAAATTCAAAAAAAAAATAGCCCGGCCCGCTTAGGCCGGGCCCATATAGGTTACACCTACTAGGTCCGTTTAGCCCGGGACCGTTTGGGTCTGGCCCGCTAGAGCTCGGGACCGTTTGGCCTGGCACATTTAGCCCATTTAGGCCCGGATCACAATACAGCCTTACAAAACTCTGCCCCTTATCTAAGATTCATGTGAGAACCAAGTTTATATGAATTTATATGTAATTGGAAGCATGCAAAATGCTGGGAAAGAAAAAAAGAAAAAGAAAGCAAAAATAAATACTATATCAGCAAGGTTCATCGGCAAAACATCACAAGTCAAGAAGAGGTTAAAGATACTTAAAACTATAATAAATGATTAATCTTACGTAAATTAGACAATGCCCTACACTCATATCCAGATGAAACAAAATTAGTTCTATTCCAGTGGAGTACCTCCATTCCATCCCTGTTATCTTCCATCAGCCTCTCTCTTGATAATCTATTGTATCAAACAAACAACATAAGATTATCCCTACAAATGAGATTAAATTTGGTCCTAAGTAGTTACTGTTACTGAATAGTTAAGTCAGGAAATCTTTTTAAACTGAATATGTATCAAGAAAGCCGAGAAACACAAAAAATTAAAATATCTTTAAAATGATTAAATTCTAAATAATAAGCAAATCAAAGAATAATAACTAATTTTAAGCCATGTTAGAGTCTAGAATATGGACGATAACATTTCTTTAAATGGATTTCTCTAAGGGATCTATCAATTTCTCTTTCTGGCAATGTTGAACCATACACAAATTATAACATGGTGATAATATTGCTGTGGATAATAATTGCTGGATCATCTTATTTGTTATTCTATAAGTTGTGCTTTGAGAGTTTGCATTAGGTATTGAATGAAAGATTTATCATTGTCCATGAGTCACTGTATACTGGCATTAAGTAATTGTTGATGAAATCATTTCTTTGCTTCCTATTTTTTCTCTAATTAAGTCTTGTGTTCCTTGAAACAACTCTATTTGCTTGTATAAGGAAAACCTTTGTATCTGCACTTACAATTGATCAAACTTCAATAGTGTACAGACATAAACTACACAATATTATTCAATGACAGGAGAGTTACTTACGAAATAGGTGCCTGTCTTGTTCAGAATGCCACCACCTCTAGAGGCAAAATTGACCCCGTCCTCCAATATGACATCTTCTCTTAAGGATTGATTTAGATATGCTGGTGGCCGTGGAAGTCCCATTTCGTCACCTGCTCAATAGGTATAGTTAACACTTAACACTAGGGGAAAGATGATCTGGAAGTTCCTTGCAATTTATCATGTGGTCTAGAGTTGGAGCAAACTGCAATAACATTATTCGTTCTTGTAAAATCACATTGGTTGTTAAATGAAGCCATAGTTCCTTGGTTGTTTGCATCAAATGAAGAGTTTTCAGTTAGAGTGGGCATGCATTATTACTAAAGGTCTATGATTTTTGAATCTAAACTGATCAGTTAGCAATATCAACCTACAATTTTATATATCTAAGCCTAGTTTACTTCATTCTGTTTGTGCTAAGAGCATTGGGCTAAGAGAATTTTTAGATAGGATTCTCTTGAAGAAATAATGACTTTATTTATACTCTTTTGTAGGTGGAGTAGATGAAGAAATTGAAGACGGGGGCAGTGATGAAGATCTAAACCTGTCACGATCCCAAACCAACCCGGTCGTGATGGTGCCTATCGTGGAGCTAGGCAAGCCGACACACTCTCAAACAATTCGATTTTTCATTAAAAATTAGGTAAAAGCCTTTTCAAACTGAAATTTGAATAAAGAGATAAACTCAAAACCATAATGCGGAAAATAAAAGCCCGACATCGGGTGTCACTAATTCATGAGCTAATACTACAATTGTTCTGAAATATAACAAGACATCATAGTCTAAGAATAGCCAAAATACACTAAAAGGAAGATAAAGAAGGAGAAAGACGGGACTGTGATCGCCAGGCAGTTACCTCGCTATCTCCGATGAAAGTCCGCGACTGGAATAGTCAACAGCCGCTACCGTGGCCCGAGATACCTGAATCTGCACACAAGGTGCAAGAGGTAACGTGAGTACACCAACTTAGTAAGTAACAAGCCCAAACTACGCACTGATAGACAGTGACAGACCAAACCTCAACAGATAACAAAATTAAACTGTACAGTAAAGTATACATGCTTTCCAATCAAGTATTCAGCTCAAGAAGCAAGGTAAATACAAATATGACCAACATGAAGTAATAAGCTCAGCATATCTCTAAGTGCCAATGCACAGAATGCATGAAAATGTACCATGTGCCTCCACTCTCAAGCGCTCAACCACTCGGTACTGTATATGGCCGCCCAGCTCAGAGAAGATCCATCCCGGAATGTATACACATCGCAACAACAGACACTTAGTACCGAGGAAGGCTATTCCAGCCCTATGGAGAAGATCCATCTCCAGGTAATAATACTTCGGACAAGATCCATGACCAGGGAAGATCCATCACTCAAAATATCATCTGCGCTCACTGGGGGTGTGTTACAAACTCCAGAGGGGCTCCTACAACCCAAGCACTATCATAATCATCAACATAACCGTTGCGGCGTGCATCCCGATCCCATAAATGTCACTCATAATCAGGATCTTGTCCTCACTCAGTCATCACTCTCCAGTCTCACACACACGGGCTCACAATGTCATGAAACTAGCCCGAAATAATGATATGATGTGCCAACTAATAACAACTGAGACAGAGACATGATATGATATGCAGGAATAAGAATTTGTACAAAATATCAATGACACAAATGAGATGACAGCAAGAAACGACCACTCGGGTCTCAACAGTATCGGCGTGAAGCCCTAACAGGATATTTGGCATGAGTTACAACACATATACTTAATCACATGATAGAACCAGGGATATCAGCAAGAAAGAATCACTAAGCGGTGTCGTGAAATGAACCAGGACAGAATTCTCACGGTGCACGCCCACACGCCCGTCACTTGACATGTGTGTCACCTCAATACCAATCACATAACACATAGCTCGGGGTTTCAAACCCTCGGAACCACGTTTGGAAGCGTTACTTACCTCGATCAAGCCAAAAATCCTACTCTGCGATGCCCTTGCCGCTCAAATCGGCCTGGAAACACTTCGAATCTATCCAAAATCAGTACATTATCATTGTTGGTCGAAACCCCAATGCACACGCAAGTGTACATGGTCGACAAGTAATATAGGATTTAAAGTCCAGATATCGT